>JASAMX010030389.1:0-65248 GCA_030248175.1 Microlaimidae sp. YZB2_3 | reverse complement strand
TAGGTGGGTTGGAGGAGGGCGGGTTTATACCCCCCAAAAAAATCTTGATTATAGCCGACACTCCCCCTCCTAAAATTTTGGGGTGCAGGCAGGTACAACGGACACCACCTAAATTTTGGGGGGTCCCAGTATTAAAAACGCTAAAAATGGGGGTATTTAAGGTATACTTCCAAAAAAAATTTGGAACATCCTCCCAAATTTCAGGGGTTGGGTATGCCCTCCCCCCAAATCCGGGAGGCTGTCCACCTATGGTTAACCCCCCCCCCCGACCTCCCCCCGTACCCACATATGACTATGACCCCTCTGGTTTGAAAGTGCCCTTAAATCCCGAAAATCAGTGTATAACTCTGAAGGTGTATATAAAGAATTAAGCCCAAACTTGAACGAAGCGGGATTTCGATAAAATTTACTTTGTCCTATAAAACACTCTTATATTTTACCTCCGTCGATCTTTAACGAAGGGGGGATTCCTGCCACTCTTAAAACCTCACTAGCTGTGCCATTGATTATGTACATTAATATTGTTTTTTTTAAATTGTTTTAGAGCAATTATTACGACGCAGTTCTTTCCGCGACTACTGTCGTGCTAGAAACGAGTAATCACGAGGTATCTCGTGCCGCTCTTTCGAAATTCGGTTTGGTAGCCGTTTGCACATTTGATAAGGTAAGTATTAAATACCATCGATATGCATGTGACTCTAAATATTTGCGTTAACTAATTATAGTATGTGTTTTTCTTTTTTTGTGATTAATACTACCAAACTAATGTATCAGGTAAAACTAAGAAAAAATTGCAGTACGCTAAAAATAATCCCAATGGATACCTAACGAGTTATTTAACAAGAATACCGTTCGGTTAAAATGAATGCTGTTTTTTACATAAATTTTCCAAAATATAAAACAATTTTACTGAACGAATATTAATATAACTTAATAGAAACCACGCTAGAGTACAGAGTTTTAAATTTTTGTTGCATTCCGAAAAATATTAAATAAACACTATTATTTTGAAAAATATTTTGGTTTTGCGGTTTTACATTAGACTGGTTTTTTTATATCGTTATTAGCAGACCTGTGCATGGTCTGAAAATGACCCCCCCCGATTTATTGAAGGATTTGCCCCTCTTCCGTTTTATTGCCCCCCCCCCGCCAAAAAAATGAAAAAGTACCCTAAGATTATGACGCCATTTTTGAACTATGATGACGCCATAATCGTGATTTTTTTGCAGTTTTTAGCCTATATCAATGTATTTTAAGCCATTTTAGACCTATTTTTACCTTGTTTTCGCTTTTTTTGTCCCTTTTTTCCCTTTTCCCTGCTTTTTTTCTCTTTTTTTTTCTCTTTTTTTTTCTTTCTCCCCTGCTTGCTCCCTCGTTTTATTGCACCCCCCCCTTTGCAAAAAACTTGCCCTCACGTGCCCCCCCGTTTTGGAATGCCCCTCCAATAAAACCCCAGGGATCCGAGCACAGGTAATTAAGAAGAGATGATTAAAAAGAGATGTCATAGATTAAAAAGCGATGTCATAGATTATTTTTTCAAATTTTTTTTATAAACTAAAGTTTTTTTCAAAAAATTATTTAAAACATTAGAAATAGACTTAAAAATGCAAATAAAGTAATTTTAAATATATTCTAAGCTTAAATAAGCTTAAAATACATTAAGCTTAAAATTGTTCATTTAAGGGGCGGAGCTTCAGAGATCCCTCCGCTTTAAATATCCGGAGCGCCGGAGCATGATATTGGAGGGTAGGAACACCACTATTGTATAGTTAATTAAAATGTAATTCTTATGTGTCATTTTGATAGTCACATAGTCAAAGATTTTTTTAAAATTTCTAATTCTATATGAAATTCATCTTTGCGTAAAATCGAGTTTTCCACAATGATTTGGTCTTGTGTTAAAAGTGTTTTATAGTCCTAAATTAAAAATTTTTCTTAAAAAAGTAATCAACTTCTCAAGCCGTCCTGACAAGGACCCATTGCTGCTGTTGATCTCATTTGAAGGCTTTATTCACCCATAGCCCCTATTTTTGTGGCTACAGCTAATCCCTTCTGTTTTTACAAAATACAATCTTTTTAAAATCCATGATTTACGTAAGTATATTTTGAAAATTGGCCAGGCTCACCACAAATGCTCAATACCAATTGGTACTCACATATATTTAATTGTGAGTACTCAGGCTCACAAATAATTTAATTGTGAGTACTAAGTAATGCTCACTCACAATTAAAATCTGGTGCTCAATTCATCCCTACTATGGATTCATCCCTAGGCTCATTTTGTCCCCCCCCCCCAAAGATTCCATTCAAAATGAAATTCTGGTTACGTTAGTATATAAGACAAAGAGTTAATCCTTTTTTGATCCCGCTTGCGGGACTGCAACTCCCAACTCCTGGGATAAAACATTCTTCCAAAATGCAGCCTGCAGCTGCAACTCATAGTTTTTCTTGTTTTTTGGTATTTTTATTAAAAACGTTAAACACTGTAGTATTTTACTCAAAATTTGGGATTTATTGCAATATAACAATTTGTAGTTAATGTAAAGTTTATTCAAAAAAAGTCACAGAGAGCTCCGGAAAAAGTCAGGGAAAATGCCTTAAATTTTTAAGAATTGGTCAGGAAAGTCAGGGAGAGCATTCTATTCTGTCTTGAGCGCTGGAAACCCTGGGGGTATAACCTCAAACCCCCCTCCTGCCCATCTTATGGTACCAAAATATCAGCATACAAAAAACCCACTATGTAAAATCGTTAGCAAAAAATATTTTTCTAAAATGGCAGTATTCACCTAATATGTTTTTTTTAAATGAACCACATTTTTAAAGCTTTTTAAAGATTTAGAGATTTACCTATTTTTCTTAAAAATTTTTGGCATCTTAGCGTTGTTTCTATATCAATATTCGTCCAGTATAAATGTTTTATTTATAAAAGTGATTTATAAAAAATTAACATTCATTTTAATTAAGCGGTGGTCTTTGTTAATAATTCGTTAACCATTTGAGAATTCATTTTTGGTGTAATATATTTTTGTCAGTGTAACATAATAAGTAGAATGGTTAATTAAAAAAAAATATTTATGCACCAGAATTAGTTACTATACTGCACTTTTAAGATAAATTTGTTCGTTGTTTTAATTATTTATACTGATATTTTTTATTCTGACAATTTAGTTTATCATAAAAAGATACTCTGGTGAAAATTTGGAACCTAACCAGGCAAAGGATTGATTTATACCAAAAATAGCGTATCTATTTGTATATTTTCTAAAACAGAAGTAGAAGCTTGGAAGCAATTTTTATCAAAAAAACACGCAACTGAACGTAAATAAAACAAAAAAAAAATTAGGAAAAGGCCAAAAAATAACTTGAAATGGGTCAAAAAAGGCATGGCAAGAATAAGTAAAATTACAGCAAAAATTTCGAAAAAAAAAACTCAAAAATTACGCGAAAATATTTTAAAAAGTCCAAATATTTTGTTAGGTTTTTTGTGTGGAAAAGATTTTTTTAAAATAGCGGAGATCACAGCCATAGGTGTTTTTGGTCGGGTCCGCTAGGGGAGTTCACCCCGGGTGGAAGGCCAAAATTTTTTAGGGGGGGGTCCCAGGGGGATCCGGACCCCCCTGGCTTTTTAGGGGGGGTCGACCCCGGGTGCGAGATTTCAAATTTAGGGGGGGGGGTCAGGGGGGGTCCAATTTTTTAGCAAAATTTTTTTAACTCAATAATTTAAGTGTTTTTAGGTCTAATATTGAATTTTATGTATTAAAACAGCCTATTTAGGCCTAAAAAGTGTATTTAAACACTGTTTTTAACTAAAAACCCATGTTTTTGACAGTAAATAAAAAAATATACTTCCGAATTGGTCGGGAGGGGGGGGAGGGGGGTCAGCCTCGCTAGGGGGGAGGTCAGGCCGGACCGCTCTCAAGCTTTGGGGGAGGGGGAGGGGCCCCCTGAATTTTTTCTAGGGGGGGTCCAAAATTTTGGCTCTAGGGGGGGGGGGTGCACCCCTCTGTCCCCCCCAAAAACACCTATGATCACAGCCACTAGTAAACAGGGGAAGCATCTTCGGATCATGCACAGGCAAGGTCTGTGCCAGGATTTTTGAAAGAAGGGGGCCAGACTCCAGAAAACTAAAAACGGAATATAATTGCGGCGCTTCGCGCCGCATTTTGCGAAGGCGGACGCGAAGCGTCCTTTGGGGGTCTGGGGGGCGTCCCCCCAGCCGCCGGAGGCGAAATTTTTTGATTTAGCATTAAAAATGAGCAAAATTGGGGCTTAAAATACCTATTTACATTGAATTCAAGGCATCTAGGACGGCAGAATCCACTTTTGGTATACCCCAAGAAAGAAGGTAGGAAGAAGCAACGTTCATAATGACGTTACCTTCGCTTTTACCTCTCTCTAAACCCTGGACCTACCTCATCTTCCTTATTTTTACCCCGGCCAACTCAGGAAGGGGGAGCATGGCCTCCCTGCCCCCTCCCTGGCACAGGGCCTGTGCACAGGTTTCCTTACACACAGTTATTAAATGGACAAGCTTCCGAGGTATAACCACATAGACATAAGGTTCCTGTCTTGTCTTTATTGCAGTAAAATACGTGACAAAGTGTCTTTTTTCAGATGTTGTTGCTGTATGAAGTGACTTTGCCTTCTGAGGATCACTACTCTCGAATGAAACAGAACCGGCTTAGCTCCACGTTGCGCTTCCAAAGACGATTTCCTGCTTCTGTCCTGTCGGCCAGGTTCCTTTGGCACGACGCCAAATCGACGATAGTCACTATGGCCGCTCTCACCAGCAGGGGTGTGCATATTTGGACGGTCAATTTAAAGGACAAAGTTCATTTTATTGCATAGATCTCGAGACTTTTTTTTAATAACTTACACTGTAATATCTTACACGTATGAGTTATTGGTTTGGTTTGGAAGTGATTTTTAGGACCCTGCCACCCACTTTTGATAAATAAATATACAACCTATATAAAAAATTTTAAAAATTTCCAATTTTAAGATTGTGAGTGAGTAGTTTTATTATTTTTGTTAATATTTTATATTTTTTAGATAAATTATTTGTGTATTCAATTTTTGTGTGTTATTGCTGATACAATTTATAGCAAATTCAAGGCTTTTGTAAAAATCAACTTTTTGTTAAAAAAAATCAACATTTTTAGCTTCACATGAAGTCTGGTTACCGTTTTTTTTGTTTTTTACAATTATATACATGTTTTAGATTTTAATAATGTTTCCTTTATTTGTGGTCAGTTTTTTTGTTTAATTTTAACTTTTTTATATTTTATATTTATTTCTGTTTTATATTATGAATTTTTTTATAAAAAATAAGAATAATTTTCCAGAAGTTTGTGTAGTGTTGTTTAAAAATTTAGTTTTATATTCTTTAAAAGTTTATTTTTACATTTTTTAAACAAACCCAGAGCTTCTGCAGAAGATGAAATCTAAAACAAACTTTGCTGTTGTTTTTTATGTACACAAATATTAGTAAAAATTAGGGTAACGAACGGTTGTTTTAATTATAGTTTCTTGAAGTTTTGTGTTTATTTTTTTGTAATATTATTATTTTGAGAATAAAGTGGTTTTTATAAATCTATCAATTTTGCCGTTACGACAAGGTCTCGGAGTCAGATCGATTTTTTAGATTTTTCGGATGTAATAATTAAATAGTTTGAATTATTTTTATATGTAAATATTTGTATTTATTTGTATAAATTAGAGGGTCTTATTTTTATTTTACTCGTTGTCGTCAAATACTTTTAATTAAATACTATATTTTAATAGCAATAAATGTTTGTATTGTATGTACAAATGTAAAAAATGACTGGACTATTTGTAAGTTCGACTGGAATTGTATAATAAACATAACCACATACCAAAATGTACATAAGTAAGTGCGGGGATTTAAAATCTTCTTTCCTTACCTAGCCTTAAAATTTTAGACACTCCCTCCTCCCAGGGACGTAGCCAGAGTTTCATTTTGGGGGGGGATTTAAAATCTTCTTTCCTTACCTAGCCTTAAAATTTTAGACACTCCCTCCTCCCAGGGACGTAGCCAGAGTTTCATTTTGGGGGGGATTGTAGTACAAAAAAAATTTCAGGGGGAGGGGGCTCCGATCCGCCCCCCCACCCCCCCCCCCCCCAAATTTTGTGGGGGGGGGGGCGGAGCCCCCCTTAATTTTTGAAAACGTTAAAAAAACAGGGATAAACGTAAATAAAGCTGTATAATACACTGTTTTTGGCCTAATAACCTATTATTTAATGTTTTAGCGGTAAAAACATGTTTTCTTAGTTAAAAATTACATAAGCACACATTGGCAGAGCCTGGATTTTACAAAAAAGGAACTTAGAGACGTTAGTTTCAGACCCTCTGACTAAACCCACATTGTAAACCAAAGCACATGAGCAGCATCTCGGCTCCATGTTTTTTAGGGTACCTACCTATATGAAAAAAATCCGAGCCAATGCTATAGGCGGCAGGAAAATTTAGGATGGGGGAGGTACATAAATCAACCAATATGATTGTTTGTTTTGCTTTCTGTGTAGTACTTATTACTTAAATTATTGTACTAATTTTGAAATAACATTATAGCATCAGGCAACACAAATAACGAGATATATATGTATGTGCACTATAGAAAGTGGCCGCTGAGCGCAGCAAAGCGGAACAAATTTTTGGTTTTTGGAGGTCCATTGGGGTACTAAAATTATTTTAAAGTTTGGCGCCGAGCGATTAGCGAGGCGCTAGAAAATTTTGAATTTTTAGCCTCTGAAAACCCCTAAATTTTATTATCTGGCGACCATGCCGGGGGGGGGGACGGCAGCCCCCTCCCCCGCCCAACCACTATCCTTATTTTTCCTCTTGTCCGACCGTTTTGGGGGGGGGGCAACCGCCCCCCCCCCCCCTCCCACGTCCCTGCCTCCTCCTAAAAGAAATTTAGGCCTCTAAAAAATTAACATCAAATTACCTTAATAAAAAAATGAGACTCTTAACACCCAAAGATGCGGTACCGAGTCAAACTTTTTGTCTTCGAGTTTTATTATTTTTTGTGAAAACCTTACTCCTGCCTCCAATGACCGACAAAATTTTTTTTATCAAAATATCTCCAGTGGTTCAGGAGATATAACCCTCTAAAAATTTTGTGAGTTATTGGGGGCAGTGATAAGGTTTTTACGAAAAATAATCAAATTGAAGACAAAGAGTTTGACTCGGTACCGCACCTTTAAGTAAAAATGGAAAAATCTGAATAGTGCCATCTAAATGGTAATTTTAGTTTTAAAAAAAGTTTTGATGTTCCTATTCCTCAATATTATGCTCCGGACCTCTGTTTCCTTAATAAGCGAATTAAGTTTCAATGTTTTATTTGATAACTTTTAAAAAAATTATTCACAAAAAATTTGACGAAATAATCTTTTGCATTAAACTCGAATATCAACACTCTTTAATTTTTTCATAACGTTACGTTAGTACAAAAATAGGGCGGAACTCTGGACCTCCAGAAGTTGAGCTTGTCTTCAAACTTAAAAGCTTTAAGAAACATCACTAATTTGGATGATGCTTCTTTTTTTATTTTTTACTAAAGGAAACTGAATGTCTCAATCTTTTATTTAGTAATTTTGCTTCACCCATAAATTTGTATTTTTATATAAACTTTTATTTTATGAGGGGTTGGAAAAAAAGATTTTTTTGGAAATTGTTTAAAAATATACTTTAAAAATGTCTCCACTCACTCTTTTTCTAGTGACCACAAAAACAGAAAAACTTTCATATTTAACAATTTTATTGTTTCCATGTTTTTTATTGTATTTTTAATTCTTGTTCTTAAGTTTCGCTAACCATTAGTTTAGCTTTCTGGTTCTTAATGCTCGTGAATACGTTTGTTGCTTAGTTTTATAAATTATAAGTTTGTTTGAAATAAAGTTTTCATTGTGAAAAAGAAATTATATTAAGCGTCTCATTCAGCCTTCATAAACATTATTAGCTCGCTCAGGTTTTCTTTGTGCGTTCGTGTGCCGCTCGTGTGTTTGTGTTAAAATATGTAGGGCAGCTGACTTAACTTCGGTCGCGTTTTTCTGATGTTCTACTTAAAATTTTTCCGGACATTTCCAATTTAAGCAAGAAATAATCAGTAAAAAATTTTGTTTTTACACTACAAAATAGGGTAGTGCATTTAATTTCGGCACTTTTTTGTTTTTCCGATGTAACTTTTCACTGTATGGTCCCATTTTCACGTTTGATAGCTCATTTTGAAGCTTTCACGATACTGCGTTGCGTCACAAAAGTTTCATTGTACGAAATTAGTTTTTTTACTTAATTAAATTAGTTTTTAAAAAAATGAAAAATTGCCGAAATTAAATGTGTGCATTTAATTTCGGCACTTTACAAACAATCGATTGTTTCTCAGTCAAAAAATCATCATTTTCCAAAATTTAAAAGCCTATCATTATCTCCAGACAGTTTTCTTTAATTGAAGCTTCTACTTGTTGTTCAACGTGTAACTGGTAAAAAGTTACAGCTAAAATGCCAAATGGTATCAAAATGAGCATAATTTGGGAAAAAAGTGCATTTAATTTCGGCACTTTTTAAAGGGACCCTCTTAATCGAGTTTAAGTGCAGTGCTATGACCCCTACACATTTCAACGTTGTCTTTTAACTATTTACAACTACAATTTAACACCCGACCACTTAATACAATCCGTTTTTACCTACAGAATATGAGTGCCGAAATTACACTATTTTATTTTATAACGATTGATCACCACAGACGCAACGTAGAACCACAAGGACTAAAAATTCGGAAAATAGATTAAGTTTTACCAGGACCAATTTATTGCGTAATCATGAAATGCCCATGTTCTAAAAACGAGTAACAAATTTATTTTTTATAAATCACATAATTTCACATGAAAATAACATAACAAATAAAAAGCTCACGACAGTCATTTACATATAATTAGCTCTTATTTGAGCTATCAAATGTATTCCGTTCAGGATTATTAAAGATATAGTCCAAAATCAAAAATGCCCAATTTGGAAAAGTGCCGAAATTAAATGCACTACCCTATATCTGGTGGGTGCTATTACTTTCGGCTACCTAAAATAACTGGCTATAACCATTGCCAAAGCAAAATATAAACAAATTTTGAAGGTTGCAAATTTCATTTTTTTTATAATTTGCTAGGTTTCAAATAATTATGTTAAAGCCTTAAAAACCTATATCCTGTTCAAAAATGATTTAAAACGGCGAAAAAACGTACACTTTAAAAGTTTATATCTAAAAACCAGCCAAACGATTTACCACGAAATTAATTTACCACGATTTACCAAATTAATCTATATCTTACTTACATCACTGTGTAGCTTAGATTTGGCTATCATTTGAGGCTTAAAAAAGTGATGTTAATCAGTGATGCCACCACTACGGCTGATGCGGTTAAAAAACCTGAGCCTAAAAAAACCAAACTTTTTATTATAGGCAAATAAAATCTAGCTGATCTCGAAAATTTCAGAATTGAATCGACCCTTTAACAACAAAAACATTTAAAATTATTAACGAAAGCGGCTTACTATTGAAGATCACAACCCTTCAGGGTGAAATTAACTAGGTGGTAAAGTAACCACTCCTTCTTCGAGAAAATATCACGTGGAGAGAAACACCTGACGCAACTTAATAATAATTGGTTACATCATCTCTGAAAACTTTTTTTTATTATTTTTATTCTCAAGCGTTCATTCTTTATTTCTTCCTGACGGCGAGCGGTTACGCCCTGAATTTTTCAGCCTGAAGGATTTTAACTTTAGATTACCATTTCAAAATATTCAGACCGCGCTGCCCCTTTGTTATTATTTAACTCCTATGTAATCCTTTCAACTGTAAAAAAATAAAGAAAAAAAAGTACCCTTTTTGAGAACCAATCATTTAAGTGCCTAAAATTTTAAAAGCAAAAATAAACCATTGCAGAATTGGGATAATTTAGTCATGGATTTTAAGCCAAATATTTTTTAATAATGCTAAAATTAAGTATTTATAAGTAAAAATATATAAACTTTTCAAATATAAACTTTATTTTCAAAAAATTTTAATTTTTATAACCAAAATTTTACAATTTTTCAAAAAAACGTAAGTTTTAAAAATATTTATTTTTTCTAAACTCAACCAGTTTACCAAATTAGAAACATGAAACCAAACTCATATTTTCACATTATTTTGCTGTCATACAGTCCATTTAATCATAATAAAATTATCAAAATTTTAATTACCCTTTTTTGTATATTAAACATTTGAATGTCTAAAATTTTAGGAACTAATATAAAATTCTGCAATTGTGCTAATTTAGTTATAGATTTTAAGCCAAATATTCTGTTAATAATGCTAAAATTACCTATTTATAAGTAAACATATATAAACTTTTCAAAAATTAACTTTAATTTGAAAAATTTTTAATTTTTACAACCAAAATTTTTACTATTTTCAAAAAAATGTAAATTTTAAAAATCTTTATTTTTTTCTAAATTCAACCAGTTTACCAATTTAGAAACATAAAACCAAACTCATATTTTCACATTAATTAGCTGTCATATAGGTGATATTTGTATCTAGCCAATTTCTGTTATATGTTAAAATTACTATTTATAAATAAAAATATATAACTTTCAAAATTACTTTATTTGAAAATTTTTTAATTTTTACACCAAATTTAACATTTTTACAAAAAAAGTAAATTTTGAAATCTTTATTTTTCTAAATTCACCGTTTACCTATTTAGAAACATAAAACCAAACTCATATTTTCACATGAATTAGCTGTCATATAGTCCATTTAATCATAATAAAATTATCAAAATAAAATTACCCTTTTTATTTTGATAAAAATAAACCTGTATCTCAACCATTTGAATGTCTAAAATTTTAGGAACTAATATATAAAATTCTGCAGTTGTGATAATTTAGTAATACATTTCAAGCCAAATATTCTGTTAATAATCCTAAAATTAACTATTGATAAGTAAAAATATATAAACTGTTCACAAATTAACTTTTTTTTCAAAAATTTTTAATTTTTATAACCAAAATTTTACAATTTTTCAAAAAAACATAAGCTTTAAAAATATTTTTTCTAAACTCAGCCAGTTTTTCTATTTAAAAACACAAAATGTAGTGTATTTTATATTATTACTCACTAAATATAATATAGTTTTTGTTTTAATCCAGACCTGTGCACTGCACCCCCCTCCCCCCGAGATTTTATTGAGGGGGCAATTCCAAAATGGTGTGGGCACAAGGGGCATTTTTTCGAAATGGGGGGGGGCAATAAAACAGAGGGAGGCCAAGCAGGGAAGAAAGAGAAAAAAATGAGAAAAAAAGAATGGAAAAAAGAAAAAAAGAGACAAAAAATCGTAAAATAAGTAGAAATAGGTCTAAAATAGCTTAAAATGAATTATATGACTGTCATAGTCCCATTGTGTGAGATTGACTACAGGTGGATTTTGTTTGGATGGCAGTGTGTTGTACATATGTGGTGATACCGGAGCTGATAAATTTCCCCTGGGTTTAAGAAACCAAGGTTTTGCTTGTTTTTTTTGGAGGCGACCTATCACTGTCCAAAGAAGTCCTGGTGTGGGGTTGGGAGCGGTCCCTCCTAATGGGTGGCGCATTTGGTGGCCAATTCTCATATGGATAGAATGAGGCAGGTAACGGTTGAGGGACAGTTATTTGAATTTTCGTGCTAACGATTCGCTTCCATACGCCTTTACTTTTTAGTAGCTTTTTTATAGGAGATTTTGGACTTTTTGTTTTAGTTTTGGTTGGAGATTTATCTCCCAAATGATGATGTTTACGGTTGTCAGAGATTACAGGTTGTTGAGGAGACTTGGTAGCTCTAGTTGTTTGCATAGCTAACATCCCACGTCGA
Source organism: Microlaimidae sp. YZB2_3 (assembly GCA_030248175.1). Classification (NCBI taxonomy): domain Eukaryota; kingdom Metazoa; phylum Nematoda; class Chromadorea; order Desmodorida; family Microlaimidae; species Microlaimidae sp. YZB2_3. The sequence continues at coordinate 53,336 of JASAMX010030389.1, read as the reverse complement.
GCAACCCTGTAATCTAATGCTCTTTTTTATATAACTTTAGTTTGTTTTGTGATAGAGGGGAATGCATCTGCCGGTGCCCTTTCCCAAGCCAATGAACAAACCGTTCTAGCTGTTATTCCACCTCTATTAGATGGGGTCAGTTGATTAAATCGCGCTCATACCAGGACTATGCTGCCGTTCAGACAAATCCCTTGATTTACTTTTTTGTTTTTGTCTAGTTAAGCTATTGGCTATAGCAATTCTAGGTTTACCATCATATTGTGTTTGTTGAGCTCCTGCAGTTAAATGGGTTAGGGATTGAGGTTGTTTGGCTTGTTTATTTTGTTCCTTTTCTTTTTCCGATTTCTTAAGAATTTCTTTGTTTTACGTTTTTTTCTCAATCAACTTTTTTCTTGTTGCATACGTTTTTCTGCTATTTATCAATGAGTTCTCTTGCCTTGGGAACATTCCTTGTAATATTCTTTTTTGGCGATTTCTTGTTCTTCTTTTGTCCAAGTATTTTTTATCATTCTAGTTGATTTTTTATTGTAGTAGTATACCATGTATGGGTAGTCTAGTGGAGCTGCAATATGGCTGCAGTGTGTGGTTCATTTGAAAACATGTAAGGGATGCAGTTTGTAATATGGTCGTCATTCTTTTGGGTGATAGTGGGGATTTATGTCGCGCATCATTTCATCTCAAATTGAAATGTGGCTTTCTGTGGATTTCCTTGCCCATCAACGTCATTCCTAGGTACAAAATCAGGGGAAAAAGAGCATGGCGGCGATGATCAAACTAAAGGGCGTTTACTTCTTGTAAGCTTGGGTTGGGGTCAGGGTTCAGTGGTGGAACCAATTCTCTGATTTTGTCTTCCAATCATCTGAGTTTTCTGAATTGTTGTCATTCTTTCCATCGTCGTTTGCAAGCACGTTTCTGGTTAAAATTAAGACGAGGTTAACTGGGTTGGTTTACTCTCACTTCCGGTAACGGTTGTGGGCTTTCTGGTCTCTCTGCTAATGGGTTGCCTCTTGCGCGTTTGCATGCTCATGTGATTAAATCATATTCGTGCTGTTCCCAATGGAAACGTTTATACCTGTGCTTACGCTTTGTATAGGCTTTTCTTTTTTTCATTGATTCTAGCTGAGGGTCATTGAAATGACTAGAACCTGTCAGAGACTCATTTTCGCTTCAGTCAGCTTCTCAAGGTGGTAAAGGTTTATGAGATGGATGTGCGGGCATGGCATGCACCGCATTGCAAATACAGTCAGTGGGTTCCGCTGAAGTCCCGCTATTTAAGCTTTGCTCACTCTTGGAGGACGTCCACGCTGGGTTGTAGAAGTCCATACCTATCAGGTGATGAGGTTCATGGACTACAATTCTAACATCTTCAAAAAGGCGTCCAAATTTGTTTCAATATTTGACGGTGGTATTTGTTTAGGAATCCTTGTTGGGTCATAGATGTCGGATTGAGGTTCATTTGACGTTATGGGAGGCTTGTGGGACGCTAGTTGAAGCTACTTGTTGTTTTTAAACTTGGGGATTCAGATGGAAAGAGGCGTCAACTTGTGAGGGAGAATACGATGCTGATGGGTGTGCAACAGCTTTATCCTCCTAAATTAGAATGCTGTTGCTCAAGGACGAGACCCTGGCTAAAGGCATTTCTTCCCAGGCTGCTAAGCCGGTTTGGTCCATGCCCCCTGGAGACTGACCTCCCACCTACTCAGTGTCTATTTGAATAGCGTCACTTAATTTATTCATGAAATTAATGTCCAGTTCCATGTCCTCATCTGACGGCAGATAGCGTTGTAAGCATGGATCCATAGCCTCAATTGACCCAGGGGATGGACAAGAAGAACTAACAGAAAGAATGTTTTCATTAAGAATGTCATTTTGTGTTTCTACTTCTACTTTCAAGAGCATAGAGTCCATTAATAAGGAAAATTCGTAAATCGGGACTCAAGGACAAAATACTAAATAAATCAAAAATTGGTAACAAAGACAAACTACTTGTGGGTGAACAATTTTGAGATATAGGGTTTGAGATCGACTCAGCCTTCGCAGAAAGAGTGTGTGGGTTAGGTTGGGGTAAATTTTGAGGAGGTGGTTCCCCTACTTCACCTGGCTCTGCACCGCTCAGAGTCTCCTCTGGCGTACTTTCCACTTATGTCTTTTTTTCCTGCTGTTGCAGCCATGTTCCAAATACCAAGTATGTATGGGTTAGTGGAGAGGGAATTTAAATGTGTACATGTGCGTTATCGGTTTGTCTGCGCAGCTTGGTCTGACAATTTTTGGAGTCTTGGGCGGCTTCCCTCTTTGGTCGTTATTGGTTGGTGCCTCTCCCCAAAATAAGGACAAACCGTAGCGGTCTTTCTGATTCTGGAAAAAAGCAGGTCCAACCGACCCGACGGCAGGTGGAAACCATAAATCAGATGAAACTGCTGCGATACTTGGACCTTCTGAATTATCCAAGGTAAGAGTGCCCCAACTGTGGACTTGTTGCGCATTATTGTTGTAGTTACCGTTTCCCATGTTTGACTAAATAACATGCAGCGTATAACTGAGAATAAATATTTTGATTTTGTGCATAATTATTTTGCGGTGGATAATTATTCTGCGGTTGGTAATTATCTTGAGATTGGTAATTATTTTGCTGACGTATGTCATTGTACCTGTTTTGATTATTTTATTGTACCTGTTCCAAAAATATCAAATGCAGTCTTCAGCTTTCTATTCAGAGGAATAAGTTTTTGCAGAGTAAGCGGCTTTTAATACAGATTTGCGATGTGAATTGCTCAACAGATTCGTTTTCACTTTGCACTCTTGTGTGGAGTTGATCTGCTACAGAACCGGCCATATCGTTGAAGGTGTCTGTCAATTGCTCAAGGACTAAATTATAATCGTCACGAATGTAAAACTTTAAGTTTAGCTAAACCATCTAGTGCTTAACCTATGTACAGTGTCCTTTCTTCCCATTGCACTCCTCCACTGTCCATTATTGAATTGAACTCCTTCAGCCAGGCTCCAAAAGCTATGGAGTTTTTCTCCCCGGAGAACTTTCTAAGGAAAGGGGGGAACAATTTTGCAAAGTTGATTTCATATAACAGACTTTACATCCTTGCGAGATAGACAGGCCTTGAATTTTTTGATTGCATGTGAAAAATTGATTGTTGTTTTTCTGGGGTTCTGTTTTAGGTTTTTGATGTTAGTTGACGGTGGGGTTACGGCAAAGAGGAGCGTGTGGAGGTTTCTGCTTGCTACTCTTTATCCCCTTGTCCACCTGTTGTTTTTGTTCGACCTTAGTTAACCGGGTTTGGGTTTCCAAAAACATAGAGATACAGTTCCCCATCATGGCCATTAGTTGGGTCATTTGCTGCTTTAATTTTGAAAGGGGGGTTGGGTTGAGGTTGCCCCCAATTCCAGGTTTTCCTCACTTCACCCACCTGGCTGGGAGGAGGGTCACTATCGACGGAATCCTCAGATAAATCTGCACTTGACAGTTGTTCTACAAAATTAGTTTTCCTACTTTTTACTATTTTTCTAGAATTTTTAGTCGGCTCTTCATTTTCAACAGGCGTGCCGCTCACCGAGAAGACCTCGCCTTCTTCTCGTTGGGTAGTTTCCTCCTGATTAACCATTTTACTAGATTCCCGAGGTCTCCTTGTGACACGGTTTGCCTTTTACGACCAGTTACCCCAGCGTTTAACCGACTTTTGTTCAGTGCATCCTCTTGGTTCTCTTGTCTGCCTCTTGCGCGTTCTTCCCATTCTTTATTTTTGTCCTGGCAACGTTTATCTTTTGCCAGAGGATTGTTTGAGTCGTTGGGTTCTTGGTTAGTCTCGATTTGTTGTATCAATGTAGGCGGAAAAGTTGGGTTTGGTCGGTGTACACTTGGGTAACCCGTCCTCCCCCTTTTTTGGTGCGCAAGTGAGTTGTTGAACAGTGTTGCCGGACGATACCTCTGGCATGCCCCGTGGCCCTGCTGCGCTGAGATTCTGAAAGTTAAATGTTACTTGATTGGGTTGGGTATCTAAAACATTTTGATATATATCCTCCCTACCTGCTGACCCATGGAGTGCAAGGTCACCCACCGAGCCTCTCTTTGCAACTCCTGTGACTCCTGTGTTTAAGTCTTTTCATGGAGGTGGTGGTGACTGTTGCAATATAGTTGCTTAATTTATTGAAAAAAAAAATTTCTGCCAACGATCGTTCAGCCAACGATCTTCTTTCCAACTCAACAACAGTTCCTTACCTAGATTTGGCCATAACCAAATCGCAGCGTCGGCATCTCATAAGATATCAATAAAAATAAATACTCAATTATAAAAATGCTAACCTATGGATTAGCCAAGCTGACTTGCGGAATCCCGATCTAAAGTTGATAAGTATTGATACGACCGATACTCAGGTTAAAAACCAACCAATAATATGGTACCCGCGTTACGGTCCCACTTTTGAGTGTGGAGCAGAAATTGCTGCTTGAAATGGTTTTATTTTGCACGCGCGGCGATCGGCGCGATTACGGTAATTTGAATATGACTAAGTCCGCATTTGAAAGCTGGGCGGAATGACAACTTAATATTTAGCGATAAAATTAAGAGAATTATATAACCTGCCAAGCACCCCCCGCCACAAAACCTTCCTACAACAAAAGTGAAACCTTTGTATTGTATTGTAGGGTAGTGGTATTTTTGTATGACTAATGTCGTGGGTAAACCTCGCCGTGGTATAAATAAACTTTATGTATGACCTACGTCGTACTTAGGTCATACATAATTTTTCGTCATTAGTGTCTAGTTAGCGAGCAAATTGAAATGGTTAAAGCTGTACGGTAGCAATATACAAATTTTTGCAATATGTAAAATCCTATGTAATACAGTGTATCGTGAATAAAATCTGCTTATTGCTACCGTACAGCTTTAACCATTTAAATTTGCTCGCTCAGGGGGCACTAATCATGCACAAAAATTATGTATGACCTTAGTACGACATAGGTCATACGAAGGTTTCACGGTTGTAATTGAGGAAGGCAATAACGGGAACGGGTTAAACCAAATAAATTTGTTTATTTTTTTATTTTTGTTTATCGTAATTTTTTTTAAGGTTTTTACGCTGATATGATGACAAAACTGGCAAAAGATGGATTGTTTTGAATGTTTTATTGTTTATAGGTCTGTAACTTGACTATGGCCGTAACTACTTGGGCTTATTATTTACCCTTCTGATTGTAGGGAATTGTACATTTTTTATCTTTATTTGCAATTTTGTAAAATAAACAGACTAACGTCAAAAACCTTTGCGCTGCTATTCACATGTTTTATTTATTTACTTTATGTTTTACGTAAGTGTATAAAAATCATATTTTATTCATGCTCTTTAAATCAATTTGTCTCATCAAAACGCCATATATTTAGACTAATTCGTTAATTAATTGATTCAAACATTTTTAAATTATTGATCTTTAGAAATTGGTCGTAAAATACATTACGGAATGATTAATCATTGGTTGTTTGTGGTAGTCGTTGTTTTGTTCATCTCTATCTATCTAGTGGAAAAGTATAAAAAGTTGAAAAAACTTCCACCAGGTCCGTATGGGCTGCCATTAGTAGGTAAGCAATAAAAAGTTCGTTTTTTGTCTTTAGTTCGAAAAACACACTACAGAATCCGTTACTTTATATTCGCCACGAATAGAAAACTTCAATAGGAATATTACAAAATTACAGTGCTCAATTCAGTCTGAATATTGGATTTTAGTAAGAGGGTTTGTCTTTCCAAAACAGGAAAGATTAGGGTATCTGACTTAATTTCGGCCAGGCCTTAATTTCGGCCACCAATTTAGGGTGTTAAAAAATTGGCTTATTTTTAGAACACAAAAGAACTAGCTCAAAAGTAACTGGATAAATGTTGAATAAAGTGTTTTTGCAAAAAGTTTTTATTTTTGTTATTCATTTTCATTTTCATACAAAAAGTGAATTTTTTGTGATTTTCTTAATTTTTGCTTTGTATTTAAACTGCATCAAATTTAGAAGGGAGCACAATATAACCTTAAAATATCTTCTATTTAAGGCTCAAAGTTGTTAATTTTCATGTTTTGATATTTTCTTCGAAATCACTTTGCAACGCGTTTAACTAACTGCGCATTTTAAGATTCCGTTAATTTCGGCCACCTTAAAATTTAGGTGAAAGAACCTGCCGTTTTTTACTGTTTTTAAATATCATCGTACTACCGTATTTATAAAGCTTTTTTTGCTCGTTTGACTTTTTTTGACGTTTTTAAGCCAAAAATAAAAATTCAACAAAAATACAGGTTATTAAAACTTGTTTTTTTAAGGTTTTGACATAATTATTTAAAATCTTGCTAATAACTATTAAAGTTTGCAAACGGGAAAAATTAAGTTATATGTACCATGAACAATACCTAAGGATAAATTTGCAACCTTTAAATATTTTTATTGTTCAGTTTGGCAATAGTTATAGCCAGTTTTTTCTAGGTGGCCGAAGTTAATGGCTCGCGTCTTAATTTCGGCCACTAAAAAAAGAGCTTTAAACCTCCACTGATCTTTAAGTGTAACAGAAATTTTAAAATTTAGCTCTGGAATAACAAAAATAGCTATCGTTTGATTTTTATACCAAATTTTGGGTCGATTGGAAAAACCAGAAAAAATTTATACAAAAAAATAAAAAAAATTGCCGAAATTAAGTCAGTTACCCTACTTGTTACGTATCCGAAATTCCATAAGGAGAATATTTTTTTTATAGTATATTTTTTAACAAATGGTATATTTTTTTTAAAATTAAGCTAGGTTAGGAAGAGGCATCAAGAATAAAAATAGGTTTAGAAGTAGGGCGGAAGCATCGCTCTTGGAAGCAGGTCGGGGGGGGGGAGGGTTAAAAAGTTATGCTTATACTATAAAATGTAATGGAACTGCCACTGCCATAGTAGTAGAATCTTTAGCAAACTGTTCAGGTTAAGGCATATGATTGACAATGCCAAAGCTACTTTATTATGTACATCTTAGTGATATAACATTACTAAACAAAACTATAATAATATACTAATTAAACAGGCACAATGCACCATTAGAACAGTAGAGATGAAGATTACAAGACGACCAAAACTAAAGTTGTTGACAGATAGTGAGACAAAGTTTAGAAGAGGGAGACACATTGGGTAATAAAGGCATAGGCAAACAATTAGTAATAATAATGAGACATGGGACTGTCATTATCCATAAAGTAACAAGCTAACATATGAGGCAAAAAATCTGGCATTCTTTAAGAACAACCCCAGACCTGTGCACTGCCCCCCCGGGGTTAAAACGGGGGGGCGATTCCAAAATGGGGGGGAACACGGGGGGGCAACTTTTTTGAAACGGGGGACAATAAAACAGGGGCGGCAAGCAGGGGAAAAAAAGAGAAATAAAAGGAGAAAAAAAGAGAAAAAAAAGAAGGAAAAAGGGAAAAAAGGGACAAAAAAAGCAAAAATAAGGTAAAAATAGGTCTAAAATGGCTTAAAATACATTGAAATAGGCTAAAAACTGCAAAAAATGGCGATGATAGCGTCACCATAGGTCAAGAATGACGTCATAATTTTAGGATACTATTTCATTTTTTGGCGGGGGGCAATAAAACGGGGGGAGGGCAAATCCTCCAATAAACCGGGGGGCATTTCCAGACCGTGCATAGGTCTGCAACCCCTTTAAGTGTTCACCGGAAAGATGGACTATTTTAAACATGGACGAACTACTAGTTGAAAACCGTTATTTTTTAAGAACAACCCATTAAATTAAAATAATTTTTTTAAAAATCTTAGACAAAATGAAAAATTTAAAAAATTATCATAATAAAACTCATAAACAACCTGAATCGTGGACTATATACCTTAGTTTTCCTGAGCAACTTAACAAAACATCAAAACATTAAATTTAGCTTGATTTTAAGGTTTTCCTTAGGTTTCTTAGAAAAATTAAGATTTAAAGTCCACGATAAATGTTATTTTTGAGTTTTATCACAATAATTTACTTGAACGGCTTTAAACAATCCATCTTTTCGGTCACCACTTGAATGGGTTCTTCTTGAAGAATGCCGATCTTCTTTGTTCTTTTTAGGATATCTGCCATTTGTAAAACAGCAAACAAGTCTGGCATTGTTTTATAAGGAATTAAGCAAAAACTATGGTAACGTGATTAGTATACAGCTTGGAGAAAAATTGGTTATTGTGCTGAATGATTATAATGCTGTACGAGAGGTAAGCGGTTTTAACTCCTTTCCAACAGTTTTTCTTTTATTTTTTATAGTAACAATGTTTGTATTAAAACCATCTTAAAACACAGTAGGTCTAATGAGCATAGCTGATCTGTGCAACCAACATCGAGGAAAAAATGCTATTAGAATTATTTCAAATAATGCTTAACTGACTTTAAGAATATTAAACAAAATATTATACTTTTACTTTTTATTGTATCTGTAGAGAAACGACATAAAAAATATTATACTTTTTTATCTAAAAACTTTGGCATTTTTTAGCCTATTGAACCTTAAACTTTTATATTTTCAAAAATTACAGTTATATCTAGATAGATAAATTGCGATGTTTTTCAAATTTAAAGTTATGCTATACCTTATTTACAAAATGTTTTTTCCACAAAACGAAGTTATGGATTGTAAAAAATCAGGTGCGAAATAGACCGAGGTAGTCGCCAGCTCTTAAACACGTTCTCAAGAATTTTTCAGGAGCTAAGTGGACCGAGATTAGTGTTGTAAAAATTATGACATACAAACATTTCATGTGAAAGTAAAAGTAATTTTAAATACGCTCAAAATTTCATTTAGGTAGAATAAAAGATCACCCTATTTTTTAAGTAAAAGTATAATAAAAGTTATATTTTTGAAATTTTAACCAAAAATCCATTAGTGTTAATTTTATTTTTATTGTATTTCTAGGATTTAGGATATTTCTAGGATAATTCTACTAGCTACATTTAAGTATAAAAACAAATTTCCTATAATGTAACTAGATTATTATCCTTCTTGCCTCTGTATCTGTTTGTGTCTTGCACATCTTCTCTTCAACCAAAAAATTAATAAACAAAATAATGTATTACTGGAATATTTGTATTAAGGAAAATCTTGTAATGGATTTGTTTTGATTACATAACGTCCTTATTTTGGCAAAGCTGTGCTCTGCCCCCCCGGAGGGGTTTTATTGGGGGGCAATTCCAAAACGGGAGGAGCACGGGGGGCAACTTTTTTGAAACGGGGGGGGCAATAAAACGGGGAGGGGCAAGCAGGGGAGAAATAAAAAAAGAAAAAAAAGAAGAAAAAAAGAGAAAAAAAGGGAAAAGGAAAAAAGGGGCAAAAAAAAAGCGAAAATAAGGTAAAAATAGATCTAAAATGGCTTAAAATACAATGAAATAGGCTAAAAACTGCAGAAAATTCACGATGATGGCGTCATCATAATTCAAAAATGGCGTCCTAATTTTGGGGTACTTTTTCATTTTAGCGGGGGCGGGGGGCAATAAAACGGGGGGGGCAATCCTCCAATAAAGCGGGGGGCATCTCCAGACCGTGCACAGGTCTGTTTTGGACTAGGGCTTTTCAATATATTGTGTTCATTTGTTACTTGTTGCAAAAAATTGTTGTCCTCATTTCATTTTTTTCATTTTATTATACATTATATTGTAGGTACAAAATATGCATTAATCTTAATAAAACAAACCCACAAAATTTTACACAAATTAATTTATAAAACACAAGCCAGATTATAAAATTTAATCACAGTCTCAATTTTAAGGCTTAAAAATAGACAAATACGCATGACTAATAAACACAACTAAAAATAATAAATTATAAATGAAAGAATACTAAAATTTGATAATTTACTCAAAAAAATGCACGTTATTTTTTAGTTTAATCTTAATTTTAATTTTGTTATTTATCAGGTTTTTGAGTTTAGACACAAACTCAAATCGCACTAATAACTTAATAAGGGATTACAACGGAACTTCAAATGTAGAGAAAGGTCTTAAGCTCGAGACATACTTTGCAAAAGTGTCCAAAGGACAAACACAAGAACAAAACAACAAAAATTTTGATTTTAAGCAATCTAAAAGCGTTTTTTTGAATTTTCAAAACTTTTCACGTTTTTTCTTTAGGTCGAGTTGTCAAAAATTCAATACGAATTCACAAAAACGTCCTTAAAACGCCCAAAATCAGAGTTTTTGTGTTTTTTTTGTTTTTTGGACACTTTGAACGAAGTCTAAACCAGGCCTTATGTAGAAGGTTTTGCGCAAGATAATAATAAAAAGAAAGGACAAAAACTGACAAAAAATACCCAAAAATTTCTCTGGACAACAATTTTTTAGCAAAAAACATATGAAAGGGCAAACTATATACAATAAAAACTGACTGCACCACAGTAAACCACAGTAATTCATGAATTCAGAAACAAAACATAAATCTTCATCTAATTTAACTTCTTTATTTTAGTGCAAAAATTGAAGCAGTGCAATTGAGTCAAAATGCAAAAGAATATATTTTTTTATTAATGGATTTATGAATTATTTACCCGGTTTTTCGATCCTTCATTCAATCGGTGGGTTTTGGGGCGGTGGGAGGGGGGGTTTTTCTTTTATTTGTTTTTTTTTTTTATCTGCTAGGTCCTTATTATTTTATATTTTACCCTCTTATTTGTTTTTTTATTTCAAAAGTTTATTCTCCAAAAAAATTTTTGGGTATTTTGAGTGTACGTGTTTATTCTGCCTCATTTATTTATATTAGTAGTGTCCTCGGGGCACCGAGCTCCAGAGCTCCGGAGAAACCTCCGGAGCTCCGCCCTAATTTTATACTTATTTCATAAATCAAATAGGAGTGATGGCATAGATTATTTTGTCGAAATTTTTTTGTAAACTAAATTTTTTCCAAAACTTATTCAATCAAACAAATAGTCCTACAAATACAACTAAAGTAGTTTAAAATGTATTTCAAGCTTAAATAAGCCTCAATTCGTTCATTTAAGGAATGGAACTCCGGAGCTCTCTTCGCTTTAAATTGCCGGAGCTCCGGAGCATGATATTGGAGAGTAGGAACATCACTAATTTAAATCATATGCAAACTCTTCTTTCCCTACATACCTACATTGAAATTTCTGTTGTAATTCTTAATACAAAAAATAAACAAAAAACGTCCTATTTTCGGCTGACTACGGCCATGTACTACAAAAAAATTTAGTTGTAATATAGCTCTAGCTAATTGTTATTTTTATTCTTATTGATTAGAAGAATATTGCGTTTCTGCTCGACCTCAAAAAAAGAAAAACACAAAAATTGTCAATATGAGCCAAAACGAAGAGCAACCGTTTTGACCCAAGAATTGTTTTTAAAAACACGCATATTATAAAAGCTATAATTAGATTGATTGATTATTTTGTGTACATTTGGCACGGTCTTCCTTGACTACGGAATAGGTTTAGGGACAAGTTCTCTTCGTTTATGTTCTCCAGGTCTTCCAGAACCCCTTCTCGTGTTGGTCCTTTCTGGAGCAAGAGGATCTCCAGGACATCGGCACCACCTGGGGTATTTGCAAGAGTAGGGATTACTTGCTCCTGTCACGCAGAAATCGTACATCGCACATTTGTTGCGGCATCCAAAAATTTGCTGTAAAGAAAACAGAGGGCATCAGCGTTTTTTTTTAAATTGTATAATACATATAAAGCTAAGTTTTAGGGACTTCAACCAATTCAGAGGTCATTTTCGAACTTATTTTAAATTGGTTTCTTTTTTTATACTTGTGTCCCCATGGAAACTCTATCCCCATGTAATAAAAATATTAAAGACCCTTAGTCTAAGATAGTTTTTTTTTGCTAAAACCCAAAAGATCCCTAGCCTTACCTGAAAAGGTTCTTATTTTTGTAGTTTAAAAATTAAAATCTTTTTAGCTGGCTTCAGTTAAAAGTGCGGTACCGAGTCAAATTTTTTGTGTTCGATTTTTATATTTTGTGAAAACCATACTCAATATCCCACAAAAGTTTTTTATTCAAAACATCTTTGGTGGTTTAGAAAATTGCGTTTTTCGAAATTTTGTACTTAAAAGATTTCTAAATGAGTATAAAATAAAAATTATAAAGTAGTGGCTATTTTCTACTTTAATTTAATACGTTGATTGTTAAGATTGGAGCAGTATTTCTCGAGATATTACGTTTCCTGCACAAAAAACTTGCAATTTTTTCGCTAAAAGTACGAAGTGTAGGCAAAAATGTAGGGCAAACTTAATTAAATCACTGCCGTCATTTGATGTTTTCAACGAAAAAGTCGCGAGTTTTATGTACGGGAAACGCAACATCTCGACAAATACCGCACAAATATTAACAATCAAGGTATCAACTTTATGTAGATAGTAACCGCTTTTTGCAGTAAAGTTAATATAAATTAAAATTTAATACACATTAAAAAATTTTTAAAGTACAAAATTTCGAAAAAACGCAATTTTCGGGGGGTCATATCTTCTGAACCCATAAAGATATTTTAACGAAGAACTTTTTGTGGCCTATTGGGGGCAAGGGTAACATTTTCGCAAAAAATCATTAAAATCGAGGACAAAAAGTTTCACTCGGTATCGCACCTTCAAGCTTTTACGCGTATTTTGATTTTTTTTGTTGTATTAAACCGATTTTCTAAATCACTCTAAGACAATGTAGTGTAAAATATCTTAACCAAAAAAGATAAATAAGTTGAATTATAGGTTGGAAATTTTACTATTATATTATATTCATTAAAGTAAAAAGCACTACAACGACATAATTATTAAAGAGATTTTACCGGGCTTCTTTTTTACCGACCTACCTACTCCTTTGGTATTTGGCGTCACTCCTAAAGGCTACAACATTTTTAAATTTCAGCTGAATCGAGTTGGAGGTCGGTTCGGGCGTTATAGGGGTTCAGTGATTTAAAACGGCAGTTTGCAGTGCTCCTTTAAGGTATTGTTTAAATAACTTTTTTAAAACGCCAGTACAACTGATTAAAAAAGCAAGTTCTAATTAATCAAAAAAGCGGTGCAGTAATAGAAAACCAATAGTGATATGTATAAAGGTAGTCAATTTCTCACAAATATACACGGACCAATATTTGTTATGAATTTTGTAATTGTAAATTAGTTAAATGTGCTATATTGTATTTACATAGTAATTTTAGTATATTTTATAAACACCGAATTGAAACAACAAATATTTAAAATTATCGACTTATTTTGCCATTTTCAAAAAAGGTACTATAAACAACGAAAATACTCGGAAACCCTAAATTAAAATCCCGACACAATCAATTAGAAATTTCTTATTGTTAAACGCAATAAATTTTAAATTTTACTTACATCATCGACATCGATCATTGGCATCGGCCATCCTTGGCTGAAATCAACAGCAATGATGGTCAGAAGTACCAACCCCAAACAAACTTTCCCGTTCATTTTTCAGTATAGTTTATTATTTCTCACAGAAAAAATTGTGTTGATTCCACCGTAAAACCCCATCACTTATATACGTTAAATTGTAATTTTTAAACCAATATTTCATTGAAAATACGTCATTGTATTGAATTTTATTTTAAAATTCATTTTTTAAGCCTTAAAAATACTATTGAAAATTTTTTTCATGACATGTATGTATGACAAGATTTCGTTGAAAAAAACGCATAATACTCCCACGTTTGTGACGAATATTAATAGATTCTTTTTCAAAACAACTTAAATCGCACTTTTTTATTAAAAAAATATTTTCGTCGACAATGCAAAGAGTTGAAAATATAATAAAAAGCTGATTTTTTTAAAATCAAATAATAAAAAAAGATTTTTCATTAACGTTAACTTTTTTTTATAATTGCGTCATTCAAAGAGTTATTCGTTGTAGAAAAAAAAACCTTTAAATTAATAAAACCGCATGTAGTTATTTTGTGTAACAGTTGTAAATAAAAAGGATAGGATATACAAACATTTTTGCCTAAGTCTTAAAAATTTGTCATGGAATATTAGATTTTAAAAGTCGAGTAAGATTCAAAGTAAAACTAACTCAAAATTCATTATTTTTATTAGTTTAAGTAAAAATAAAAATTACTTTTTACAACACTAATTTCCTCACAACGGAATGGTAACGGGTGAAGAAATATTATATTACATCAAGGATCAAGGTTTTTGGACTTTATTTTGACCATTTTTAAAAGTATTTTTAATCAAACATAAAATTTTAAAAACCATTATATATCATATATTATATTTTGTCATAAATTTTATAAACAGACAGTTGTTAAACCGGCTCATCTTTTCATTTAAAATTAAAGTATATCCCTTATCCAGCGCGGTAATTAATCTATGATTATAGTAGAGTTGTGCTAGTTAACTTACTAGTTACTAGTTAACTAGTGCATTTTTCAGGCTAGTTAACTTACTACTTGATAATTTTCAGCAATTAACTTACTAGTTAACTTACTGTGGTTGAATTATATCTGGCTGACGCTGAAAATTAGAATGCAGACATGAAGGGACCAATTAAAATTGTGCGGTAATGACATTTTTAAAAAAAAACCAATAAGAACGCAGAATTTTTTTTAATTCCATCTTTTCACAAAAAAATTACAAAAATTAACCAATTTTAGCCCTTAAAACATTTGCATTTAGGTTACAAATTAGGCAATTTAATAAATATTTATTAAAGTACAGTTGTTAATCTTTGTTATTAATCCGCTTTAGTGAAAAATTTCGAATGTTTTTGTTGTTAACTGGTCGATTCAATACTGCAAATCTCGCGGTCAGCTAGGTTTTTTTTTGCCTATAGTTTACATTTTTGACGAATTAACTTACTAGATAACTTACTAGTTGAAAATGTTTAGCAATTAACTTACTAGTTAACTAGTTAGCGGTATGGCCCGACTCGCTCCCGCCGACTCGCTCCCGGCCCAACTCACTCCCAGCCCAACTCGCTCCCAGCCCAACTCGCTCCCAGCCCGACTCGCTCCCAGCCCAACTCGCTCCCAGCCCGACTCGCTCCCAGCCCAACTCGCTCCCAGCCCAACTCGCTCCCAGCCCGACTCGCTCCCAGCCCGACTCGCTCCCGTTTAAAACTGTAAACGCATTTTTATAACAGAATATTAGTTTAGTAAAAAATGTACATATGACACAAAATTATATAACAAAAGGAAGATGGATTATTAATACGAATTTAAAATTATGTTGTCGACAATTTAAATTTTTAATTTGGACACTGAAAAAAGTGGTTCCTAAAAAACTATTGCGCGATTTTTTACCCTTTCCAAAGAGCTCATGTTTATTTCTGATAAATCACTAGCAACGATTTCGGTTTGAAGATATAAGCGCTTGAAGAAAAATCTATTAATCATAAGGAATAAGGAGAACAGGGATATGAATTACCAAATTTATCCAAGTTCTCTAATTATAGTTGGCGCGGTAGAGTGGGGCTGAATCGCCGCACCAGCAAGGATTTAAATTATATTTTTGAATAATAATGATGAGAAGAAGAAGAAGATGAACATGAAATACAAAAACTTACCCACGTTCTTTAATTATTGAAATGCTCAAATGAGCTGGTTATTTATGGAACAAGCTTAATTTACTGGATAAAAATAAATTATAAAATATAAAATTATATAGACACCTTGCACTGGAACTCGGTTTATACATGAAGTATGCAATATACATAAGCGTCACCATAATGGATAATTACCGTACTTCTACTTATCTTTTGTAGTATGCAGATCAACCGATCGAAATTTCGCGCGCTTTCTATCGGTTGATCTGCATACTATGAAAAGATAAGTAGGAGATACGGTAATTTCGCGCGCTTTCTATCGGTTGCTCTGCATACTACGAAAAGATAAGTAGGAGTACGGTAATTATCCATTATGGTGACACTTATGTATATTGCATACTTCATGTATAAACTGCGTTTCAGTGCAAGGTGCCTATAACAAACAAGGCATAGAAGATAAATGTAGTGCAAAACTTATTTGTAATAATGATAAGACCTCTGTTTTAATGCAAACACAATTACAATTTTTTAACAAAACACTACTATACAACTAACATAAAATAAAACTATTATATAATATACCTACAAACTATGGCGTTTTGGGCATAAGTTTAAGACGCCTCCATGCTGGGTTGCCCACGACTCGCTCCCGCCGACTCGCTCCCGGCCCAACTCGCTCCCAGCCCAACTCGCTCCCAGCCCAACTCGCTCCCAGCCCAACTCGCTCCCAGCCCAACTCGCTCCCGGCCCGACTCGCTCCCAGCCCAACTCCTTCACAGCCCGACTCGCTCCCAGCCCAACTCGCTCCCAGCCCAACTCGCTCCCAGCCCAACTCGCTCCCAGCCCGACTCGCTCCCAGCCCGACTCGCTCCCGTTTAAAACTGTAAACGCATTTTTATAACAGAATATGAGTTTAGTAAAAAATGTACATATGACACAAAATTATATAACAAAAGGAAGATGGATTTTCCTAAGCCTAAGCCTAAGTCTCAGCCTAAGCCTAAGCCTAAGCCTCTTTACTGTGCGATAAAGCATAATGTCTAATAATACACTGCATCACGCATTGCATCAAATCCATCTTCCTTTTGTTATATAATTTTGTGTCATATGTACATTTTTTACTAAACTAATATTCTGTTATAAAAATACGTTTACAGTTTTAAACGGGAGCGAGTCGGGCTGGGAGCGGGTCGGGCTGGGAGCGAGTTGGGCTGGAAGCGAGTTGGGGTGGGAGGGAGTCGGGCTGGGAGCGAGTTGGGCTGGGAGCGAGTTGGGCTGGGAGCGAGTCGGGCTGTGAAGGAGTTGGGCTGGGAGCGAGTCGGGCCGGGAGCGAGTTGGGCTGGGAGCGAGTTGGGCTGGGAGCGAGTTGGGCTGGGAGCGAGTTGGGCTGGGAGCGAGTTGGGCTGGGAGCGAGTCGGGCTGGGAGCGAGTTGGGCTGGGAGCGAGTTGGGCCGGGAGCGAGTCGGCGGGAGCGAGTCGTGGGCAACCCACTAGTTAGTTAGCTGGAAAACACTAGTTATTTCAACTAGTTGAAACATTTTTTGATAAAAATAAAATTTATTCCGTCATTATTTTTCCGATTTCTACCGCAGCTGGCTAAAAGCTTATAATCTTTATATTAGATAATAAAATGGTATGATTTTACCATATTTTACAGGGAACTGCAGAAATACAGAGTAAATTACTGTATTTTTAAAAGAAGTAAATTCTTCCACTAAAATCAAGAAATATAAACAAAAATACAATTTCCTATCTTTAATTTTAATTAAACAATAAGAGCGCACTATACTGGCAAATCTTACAAATAAGCTGTTATACTGTTAAGCAAAATAAAATCTATTTTTTACTTTATTTCAGCTATTAAACAAAGATCGCTAATAATAGCAAAGCAACAAAAAAAGTTTACCTCGAATGCGTAAGTAAACCTGCCCGCAATTGAGGCAATTGATCTTGATATTAAAATCTTTTTTAAACAGGGCCTGCTTTCTTAATGGGGCTGACTCTGATTGACTTATATCTGGCTGACCTCATAATTTTGTAAGTAGAAGACCAATCACAATTGTGCAGTTCTGAAGTTTTGAAAAAACTAATTGGAACACGGAGTTTTTTTTATTTTGTGCTTTTTTCACGAAATATACAAATTTACCAACACGAAATATACAAATAGTGAACTTTAGCCTATAAAAAAAGAAGATTTGTCCAAATTTAGTAATTTGATAAACAAAACAATTTCATCTTTAGTATTAAACAGTTTTTACTTGAAAATTTTAAATTGCTGTTAAATAGACGATTCAATTTTGCTAAATAGACAATTCAATTGAGGTTAGCTAGCTCTGAGTTTCCAATAAGAAAACACCTCTCACCGTGAAAAAACTTACTTCGTATGCGGGTATAGGGTATCTGACTTAATTTCGACCAGGCCTTGATTTCGGTCACCAATTTTAGAGTGTTAGAAAATTGGCTTATTTTTAAAGCACAAAAGAACTAGCACAAAAGTAACTGGATGAATGTTGAATAAAGTGTTTTTGCAAAATTTTTTTATTTGTGTTAGTCTGCATTATCAACATTTTCATACAAAAAGTGAATTTTTTGTGATTTTCTTAATTTTTGCTTTGTGTGTAAACTGCATCGAACGAAGCACTATCTATATAACCTTAAAATAACTTCTATTTAAGGGTCAAAATTGTTAATTTTCATGTTTTAATATTTTCTTCCAAATCACTTTCCAATGCGTTTAACTAACCGCGCATTTTAAAATTTCGTTAATTTCGGTCACCTTAAAATTTAAGTGAAAGAACTTGCCGTTTTTGCTGTTTTTAAATATCATCGTACTACCTTATAAAATTTTTTTGCTCGTTTGACTTTTGTTGACGTTTTTTCCAAACAAAAATTCAAAAAAATACAGGTTATTAAAACTTGTTTTTTTAAGGTTTTGGCATAATTATTTAAAGTCTTACATACTAATAACTATTAAAATTTGCAAACGGGAAAAATTAAGTTATTACAAAACCAAAGGGTAAATTTGCAACCTTTAAAAATTTTTATTGTTCGTTTTGGCAATAATTATAGCCAGTTTTTTCCTAGGTGGCCGAAGTTAATGGCTCCGGTCTTAATTTCGGCCACTATAAAAAAACTTTAAACCTCCACTGATCTTTAAGTGTAACAGAAATTTTAAAATTTTGCACGGGAATAACAAAAATAGCTATCGTTTGATTTTTAGACCAAATCTTTGGTCGATTTGAAAAATCAGAAAAAAACTTATTCAAAAAAATAAAATAATGTGGTCGAAATTAAGTCAGCTACTTTATAGCTGTCGGAATACAATCGAGCTTAATTTGTAAATAACCGTGACGACGCCTGCAGCGCGTCATATTATTACACATTTCATGTTCATTTTTTTTGTTTTTGTTTTATTTTTAGGTTTCAATTTTAAAATCAGAAATAAGAACATACATTAAAAACAAGTTTTTACTGTTTAGTTACAAAATGAAATAAAAGTTCAATTTCTTATTATGCATAAAGCGAGCTTATTTTGCGGAGGGTTTTTTCTTTTTGATAAATTAATTTAAAGTATTTGTTTGCAAAAAAACAAATTTCAAAAAGATTCGTTGATCAAGTTACTCCATTTTGTTGGTCAAACTAAAGTATAAATGTACTAAATTTTGTGAGCATTCCGTTTAGTGATGTTCCCCGAAGCTCCGTTTTTAGGAGCCCCGAAACAATTTTGGAGCTCCGGAGCTCTGTCTTATATTTGTACTAATTTTATAAATGACTTAAGAGAAATGTTATAAAATATATTGTCGAAATTTTTTTGTATTTTAATTTTTTTTTCAAAACTTATTTAAAAGAATAAAAATAATCTTAAAAATGTACACACAGTAACTTTAACTGAATTTCAAGCTTAAATAAGCCTTAAATCGCTGATTTAAACGGCAGAGCTTGGAAGCTTCCTCCGCTTTAAATTACTGGAGCTCCGGAGCACAATATTGAAGGGTAGAAACGTTACTAATTCTGTATATCATTATAAAAAAACGATCAATACATAGACAAAAAGTTAATTATAAATAGTATAGGATTATATGTTATAAATTATATTCAAGGACCAGTTAAATGTGCCAGCATTGTAACAGGAAACTAAAAAATCGATATCGGCGGTTATATACTTCTGAATTTGGAGTCAAACATATTTTAATTTTTTTTAGCAAATTTTTGGCGAAACTTATGATTTTAAGGCGATTTATTAATGAGTTTGGAATTTTTTTCTCTGGCTGTTTTTATAAAAAAATTTTGTTTTTGAGAAAATAAGATCTGTTTTCGATGCCTTTTTTAACTAGTTCGTTTAACTAGTTGTAGAAATGGGAATAAAAAAATCGAGCTGGATAAGCAAAAGTGTTAAATTATAGCTGATTTTGTTTATTGGGTGTCGAAAAAAACTATTACTGAATTTTACTGTTTTTTGACTGTTTTATTTTATAAATTATTAACAGTTGTTTTATTAAAAAATAAAATTTGTTCTTCATGGCTTTTTTTACTAGTTCGTAAAACTATAGTTGCTGGCATGAGAATGAATAAGTCGAGCTGGACAGGCCAATGTTAAATTTTGACTTATTTTGTGCATCAATTGTCGATAAAAACCTAAAAATACACACTATTGACGTATTTTACATGTTTTTTTAATTGCTTGATTTTATAAATTATTATTTGGCTTTGCTAAAAATAAAATTAGTTCTCCATGGCTTTTTTTACTAGTTTTATAACTAGTTGTTAGAACTAGTAAAATTGAACTAAAGGTAAACCCAACGTGGCTGCAACAGTTGTTTGTTAAATTAAAAAATTCCCCCCATTACGTAACCACTCAAATCACGAGAATCTGACGTCACTTTATCAAACAATACTCCGTTTTAAATCGAATCTTTATTGGCTGAAAAGGTGACGTCAGATTTTCGTGATTTGAATGGTTACTTAATGGGGGCATTTTTTAATCTAACGAACAACTGTTGCAGCCAACGCTGGGTTTACCTTTAGTAAAAATCTGCATGCAAGACAACCTGAATATCTTTCTGTTCCAAATGCCAAATAAATCAATTTAATATTGCTTTGAATGATTAAAAAACATACATAATTTTTAATGCAAAACTTTGACAGTAAATTGGTTATTCAAAAAATTCAATAAAAAAAAGTAAAATTTAAATCAAAATAGTAAAACATTTATTGTAGAAAATGGAATTATATATCATTTTGCTTTACAAAAAAAATATAGTTTTAAAAAAATCCACGTTTTTTTCATTTCCATAATTGAGTTTCGAATTATTTTTTGGAAGTTAAAATTTGTTTCATATGTTTTTCTTACCTGAATATTGTAATCTTAATTGTGTTTATAATAAAAATGGCACCTTGAGCTATCAATTTGTTGGTGAACTTAGATTCAAAAGTGTGAACTTATTTCTATTTCTAATTATTTATTTCTTCGCCTAAACCAAATCCTAAACCAAAAACCAAAACATTTTTTCACTTTCCTCTTCAAATTCCTATTTTCGCGGCTCCAAGGTTCAAACACTTTCCAAAAGTCTTAAAATTCTTTTAATGGCGTTGAAAACTCCGGACCATTAAATTGATTTAAAAATCGCGTTTCTATATTATATCTTTTGTGTTCAAAGGAGCATCACTGACAACAGAGAGTGCCAAGTGAACAAAGAAAAACAATTTTTATGGCATTTCCTTAGCGTTACAAACTTCATGTCTTAAAGGTTACTTTGAAAAATATTCAAATCTGTCGGGCAAGAAATCGGGCGCGTTTTTCGCATATCAAAATCTATGTTTTTGATTTTTCTTTTTACTATTAATATGATAATTAAAAAAATTATTCAGAATGACAACAAAAACCTTTGGCAATAAAAATTAGCTGGGGTTTTATTCAAGGTTTTAACTTCCCCTTGTATGTTTTGGCATAAGCTGACATAATTTGTAAGAAAACATGTAATAAAATTTATCCTGTTGCAACATAAATTTTTGACAATCCTGAAAGCGCCAATTTTTTTATGGTTGCTAAAAAATATCTCTACTATTTAAATTAAGGTTTAGCGGTTTTAAAAATTGATATGAGTAGGTTTTTTAAATTCTATTCTTTCTTACTTATCTATATATTTTTTTCCAAATGCCTGAAGTGAAGTTAAATACATTATTTATATAGTTTTTATGTAAATCAACTATTTTATTGGGGGTTTCGGTATGATATTTATTTAACAATGTTTTTTAATTCCCCTTTTTTGTCAAATTTAGTTAAATAACTAGTGTATTAGTTCAAATTAAAGCCAAAATATCTATTAGAATTTTGAAAAATTAACTTTCTTGTTTAAAATTTTAGGAAATTAACTTACTAGTTAACTTACTGGTTTAAAATTTTAGAAAATTAACTTACTAGTTAAAAATTTTGGACCATTAACTTACCAGTTTACTTACTAGTGAAAATTTTTGGACCAATAACGTACTAGTTAACTTACTAAATTATTTTTTTACACATTAATTTACTAGTTAACTTACTAGTTCGAAATTTTGGACCATTAACTTACTAGTTTACTTACTAGTTCGAAATTTTGGACCATTAACTTATTAGTTAACTCACTAGTTGAAAATTTGCTTACTAGCACAACTCTAGATTATAGTAAATATCGTTTTGGATACCGAATATGCTTACATGATAAGCGGGCTTAACTACCCGCCTCATAAAACATGTTTTAAAAAGGTTGATTTGAAATAAGCCTATGAAAGTAATTTTAAAAAACAAAAGTGGCCGTTGTCAAGTCAGTTACAGTTGCCCTTTTTATTTTTAAATGAATAAAACTGAATGAGTTTATATTAGAAAGCTTATAGTCCAAGGGGGTTTATTTGTTTTAAAACTTACATGAAAATTTTTATGCCGGATAACGCATTTTCATCTAAAAGGGACCCTTTGGATTTTGCTACATAATTTTTTTTTCTTCTAAAACTGGCTTAAAATTTTTGCCGAACATCTGTATACTGAACAACGTATTCTTCTGACCAAAGGTACTTTTGGATTTTTCGACTTAAATAACTATTTCTCAGAACTGATTAAAAATTATTGGAAGAGTCATTAATCGATGGAAAACCAGAATATTTATCAGTTTTTAAAAAAAATCAAAATGGACATGTTCTACCATGATTTTGGCCAACTACTTAACTACCTACTTTTTTTTCTAAAAGTAATTAACTACCTACTTAACTATACCTATTTTCAAAAAATAAAGTAGTAACACAAGTAGTTAACAAAGTAGTTACAAAGTAGGGAGAAATTAGTTAGCGAAGTAGGCAGTAAGTAGTTAACGAAGTAGGTAAAAAGTAGTTAGTGAAGTATGCAGTCTTGCATATATTACGCATATGACAGGTTTATTTATCCACAGTAATTTGTACGCACTAAGTCTAAGTGTTTTCACGAAAAATGCCAATTCGGACTTTCAACAGTGATGTTATACATAAGGTACTTTAGAGTTTATGAACCCAATTTAAAATGTAGTAATGCTTTGAGTAAAGCAACCTAAGTAGTACTTTATTTTTTATAACACGTTTTAATTTTTAGAAAAACTACTAATAGTTCAATTTTTAAACTACGTCATAAAATAAATTGTTGAAATAAATTATAATAATAATAAGGCAAACTTTTATTGCCTTTTTTAGTTCAGATAAAACAAAAATATGTTTCTTGGTTTATATTTACTTTATAGTTAAAAGTACGATGCATTTTTTAAAGTTTTTAATTAAAAAAAAACACAAAAAATAGATTTTTTTAAAATACATTAATCATATTAATTATTATGATTCCAATCTACAATTTAAAAAATGTTTTAGTTTAAAAACTATATAAAAGCAATAATAATTTCGTGATAAAATGGATATTGAGCTAAAACAAAATTTGAACTGTCCCGCTTCCATTGTCCAACAAAATGATATAAATGAGACAAATAATTTTAATACATCATCTGCGTTTTTTTTTGGAATCCACCCCAAGTGAATTTTGAAAACCAAAAAAGACTGTCTGTTGTGTTGAATGTTGTGTGGGATTATTTTTTGGTTACCTGTTTACTCATAAATTTTATTGTCTTCTGTGAAAATCTAGAGTACTATTAGGTTAATATATCCTACGTTATCTAAAATTTATATAAAATTCAAGTACAATTATAAAGCAAAGTTTGCAAGAAATCGGAAAAAACTGCAGTAAAATGACAAAAAAATAATCTGACCAAAAGTTTAGATACATTTGTAAACTCTAACCCATCAGCACCGTTATACAATGAAGTGAATGAAAAATACCAAACTTTTTGATTAAACTTCCAAATACGTGAGCCTGAAACATACGTTAGCAAAACATAAATTAACTTAAGATTAAAAATAAAGAATTAAAAATTAAAATTAAGAAAATTATTATTTCGTGTACACAACTTGCTAAATTTCAACTATATTATATAATATGTCTATCCGTCCCATAACTATTGTTAAACATAAAGAACTGGCAAAAACCAATGAAATATAGACTTAGTTAATTATTAAAAGTGTGACAAAGTATTATTTCACATTAAGAATTGAAATTATTAATTCCACTAAGACTTTAATATAAGTATATATTTAGCTAAAAAATTTACTGCTTAATTACCTACTTAACTACTTACTACTTAACTACCTAGTTCGAAAATTTTAAGTAGTTAACTATCTACTTACTACCTACTTGTAATTTTATTTAACTACTTAACTACCTACTTATAATTTTTAAAGTAGTTAACTACCAACTTAACTACCTATTTTGATTTTTGGCTAAATATCACAAGCTTTTGGATTTGGCAGCTTGAAATTTTTTGTCTCTTAAATGGGTTAAAATTATTGGTAACAGATCTTAGTTTATAAAAAGACAACAATATCATGATATTGTGCACAAACCAGAAGTACACATAAACAAAACCTTGGAGGATAGAAAAATTTTTTTGCCAAAACAGCTGAAAACATATGTTTTCGGATTTTCAATTGTAGATATTTGAGATTTAATGTCAGATATTTAATTAGAGTTAGAAGAACATAATTGATTGATTGTTAGATTTAAAACAAGCAACAGTTAAAGAACAACTAACTGCGATCGTGGTATAGAACAGATGGTTTATAGATATAGCTGGCTTAGTATAGTTATAAAAATTTACTAAAGCCTTCTATGTTTATTCCTAAAGTTTAAGATTGAAGGGTTTCAACAGCTTATTTTTTTTTAGGTTTCAATAAAAACAATATCTTAAATGATTTTAATTGAACAAACCAGTGTAGATATATTTAACCAATGCACTAAAAAATTTCAAAGTTCCTTACTTTATATGTTTCACGTTAGGTTCAATGTTAAGCTTAAAAACTAATGGATTATATTTAAAAAAAACGTTATTGTAAAATAACTTAAATTGTAAACGTCTAATTAAAATACTCCTAATCGTTAAGTTATGCAAGATTATATATCAGAAGCTAAAATATATGTCTAAAATAAATAATATTTTTGGAACAAAAATATTGCTTTTAAAACATGGACATGTTGATGTTCAACAGTTAGTTTTTTAAGCATAAATAGTTTGAAAACTGTTGTTTGGGTTGTTATGCTGTGCAGATTCTAAAATTAATAACAAAATTTCAATTAAATTATCAGTTTACTATCACAAGGTGACATGACGTTTCAGAAAAAAATTTAACAATACCTCACATGACGTTAATATCATAGAAAAACATTTTTGGGTTGTTTTTGACGCAGATTTCAAAATTAATAGCAACTTTAAAATAAATTATCAGTTTACTATCACACATTATGTAACGTTACAACAAACAAACAAAATTAAACCATACTTTCACATGACGTTAATATCATAAATATTGGGATTTTTGCCAAAAACATCGTTTGGTTTTAAAACTTTTATGTTTTTGATTGCTAATCAATTAGCTTAAATTTATTGATAAGAGCTGTTGTTGATAGAGAGCCAGAATATTTGTAAATTAAATAACAAATTTTGAAATATACATCGAAAAACATAATGTTGAACGAAAAAGATTTTTTAAGAACTGCATGTAGTCGTTGAAAAATGTTTTCTTGATATAGATTAACTTTGTTTCTTTTACAAATATAAATGGATTTAAACATAAGGGGACTAATTTTATAACAGCGGTGTATGATTAACACGAAATCTTGTTTACTAAAGTAGTAGAAAAATAGGTGAAGCTACGGCGTTTTTACCACCTAATAGGGTAGTGCATTTAATTTCGGCACTTTTCCCAATTGGGCATTTTTGATTTTGGACTATATCTTTGGTAATCCTGGACGGAATACGACGTTTGATAGCTCAAATCAGAGCTAATTATATGTAGATAACTGTCGTGAGCTTTTTATTTGTTATGTTATGATATTTTCATGTGAAATTGTGTGATTTATAATTTTAAAAAAAATGTTACTCGTTTTTAGAACATGGGCATTTCATGATTACGCAATAAATTGGTTTAAAAATTAAACTGCCCTGGTAAAATTTAGTCTATTTTCCGAATTTTTAGTCCCCGTGGTTCTACGTTGCGTCTGTGGTGAGCAATCGTTATAAAATAAAATAGTGTAATTTCGGCATACTATTGCTGTAGGTAAAAACGGGTTGAATTTAGTGGTCGGGTGGTAAATTGTAGTTGTAAATAGTTAAAAAACAACGTTGAAATGTGTAGGAGTCATAGCACTGCACTTAAACTCGATTAAGGGGATCTTTTTAAAAAGTGCCGAATATAAATGCAGTTTTTTCCAAAATTTTCCTCATTTTGATACCATTTAGCATTTTAGCTGTAACTTTTTTCCAGTTACACGTTGAACAACAAGTAAAAGCTTAAATTAAAGAAAACTGTCTGGAGATAATGATAGGTTTTTAAATTTTTGAAAATGATGATTTTTTGACTGAGAAACAATCAATTGTTTATAAAGTGCCGAAATTAAATGCATATTTTTAATTTCGGCAATTTTCCATTTTTTTAAAAACTGATTTAATTAAGTAAAAAAACAACTTTTGTACAGTGAATTTTTTATGGCGCAACGCAGTATCGTAAAAGCTTTAAAATGAGCTATCAAACATAAAAATCAGGCCATACAGTGAAAAGTTACATTGGAAAAACGAAAAAGTGCCGAAATTAAATGCACTACCCTAGTGATGTTCTTACCCTTCAGCATCATGCTCTGAACTCTGGTCATTTAAAGCGGAGTAAGCTCCACAGCCCCGCTCCTTTAAGGTGCGGTGCGGAGTCAAACTTTTTGTCCTCAATGTTGATAATTTTTTTGTAAAAATCTTACCCCTGCCCCCAATAGCCCACAAAATTTTTGTTATCAAAATATCTAAAGTGTCTCCATTATCAAAATATATGACCGCCAAAAAGTGGCGTTTTCTCCAATAATTCCGTACTTAAAAGGTTTCTCAATGGGTATTTAAGCCTAAGTTACCAAAAACACCCTGGTCAAAATCCATTGTTCTTATCCTAAGGAATCCCCTGCTCATCAAATGACACCGCGCGCATAAAGGGACGCCGGCATTTATGTCTAATAACCCGCCTGCGCGGCATTCTTTTAGCCATAATCGCACCTTCATTTTGAAGCCCTGTTTTTCCGCTGCTCCTCCGACAAACTATCCCACGGAACAAAACATATATGACGTGATCACTAATACTATATGACACTTTAAAGCTAAAAAAATTCTGAGGTGAATACACGCAACGAAAGTGGGTACTTTAATTTAATACCTCGATTGTTAAGAGATTGGTTCAATGCAGTATTTATCGAGATATTGCGATTCCCGTACAAAAAACCCTGGATTTTTTAGCTAAAAAAACTAAGTATAGGCAAAAATGTTGGGTAAACTTAATCCGGATTTCGGGTGACCATTTAACACTTCAAAACTATTTCGCGGGTAGAAAATACTACACTATGTATTATTTTTACTATTTTTTGCATTAAAGCTAATCTAATAAAGCATTCTCAACAACTCTATTCATCAGATAATTCTTCACAAAGATATTAAAACAAAAAAAAACGAATTCGCTTCAAAAATAAAAAGTTCGAACTCCTTCTGTTTTTATGATTATAACTTCAAAATAGCTAACAAATTTTATTATTCTTATATGCTTTAAAAAGGTAACAACTTAAAGGCTATTTAAAACATATTTTATTGTGTGTTGAGTTTTTGATAAAAAAATTTGTTAAGGATCAAGTGAAAAATGGTAAGTTGAAGTGAGCGCATAAATTAAAATCATTAGTTTTGAAATTGAAAAAAAAAACAAATCAAACATTTTTTGTAAAAAAATTAATATATTTTTAAGTTTACTTAATAATCAAAAAAATCTATTACCGAAAGCTAGAACTCAATAAAATTCACGCAAACTCAGCTCATTACTAACCACCACAAGGCACGCTCTCGCTCAGATGCCGTAAAAGTTGCTTATCTTTGCCCGACAAATCACTGCCGTCTCTTCGTATTTTTAGCGAAGAAATGAAAGTTTTTTGTACGGGAAACGCAATATCTCAATAAATACAGCACCAATCTTAAAAATTAAGGTATTAAATTAAAATAGACAGTAGCCACTTTCTTTTAGTGCATATTTTATAACTTTAATTTTTATACTCATTGAGCAATCTTTTAAGTACAAAATTGTCGAAAAAACGCCATTTTGTGGGGATCATATCTCCTGAACCACTGGAGATATGTATTTGGATGAAAAAAAATTCGTGGAATATTGGGGGCAGGAGTAAGGTGTTTACAAAAAAATCATGAAAATCGAAGACAAAAAGTTTGACTCCGTATCGCACTTTTAAGTGCACCGAAGCGATTTTAAGCTCAAAATAAGCAATTTGAAAATTTTTAAGCTTGAAATGTTTTTAAATTAATCTACATTATCGGTATTTTTAATGCTATTTTTTATTGTTTTTACTAAGCTTTGAAAAGAATTTAGTTTAGAAAAAAGTTTGACAAAATTACCTATGGCATTACAAACTTTTTATTTATTTACGAAACTAATATGTAAGTAGTGCAAAACAAGGGCGGAGAGCTCGAGTTTCTCTGGAACTCCAAAAATCGGAGGTACGCTCCGGAGCTTAAAATTAAAAAAAAACTTTTTAGTTTGTTTTATTGTTTTTTCATTGTTTTCTATGAATAGTTTCTGACCAATCACAATTAGAATGTTAACAAATTCTACACTAGAAAACCAATCATTGATCCAAGTGACTTTTTTGTTTTCAAAAATAATCACGCTATGGATCATTAAATTCAATTCAATTCAATGGGTCCGCTTTGTTTTAGTCCCGCTTCGTTTTAGTCCCGGAAAAAAATCACTGCGAGCTTCGTTTCAGTCCCGCTTCGTTTTAGTCCCGCTTCGTTTTAGTCCCGCTTCGTTTTAGTCCCGCTTCGTTTGAGTCCCGCTTCGTTTTAGTCCTGGCGGAAAATGCGTTCATAAACTAGTTCCTGCTACGTTGCTTCGTTTCAGTCCCGGAAAAAAACGCTGCGAGCTTCATTTCAGTCTTGGCGAAAAATCCGCGCAAGTCATTTTTTCGTAATATTTGGTTTTATACAAAGACCTTTGTACTACAATTTTCTAAGCTTATTTGATTCATTTTGCATTGATTTAAGAATTTTAGGATTTTTTTTATTTATTTAAACTATTTTTAGTTTTTTAACCCGTTTAGTTTACTGTAATTAAAGAAACACTGTCACAAATCAAATTTCTATAACGCCCTGAATGGACTACTCTTTTAATACAAAACCTTAATCTTAATGTAGACGTCAAAACTATTTTTATGGTTGAATTATATCTGGCTGACGCTGAAAATTAGAATGCAGACACGAAGGGACCAATTAAAATTGTGCGGTAATGACGTTTTTTTAAAAAAAACAAATAAGAACGCAGAATTTTTTTTTAATTCCACCTTTTTACAAAATATACTATATATAATATAATATAATATATATAATATAATATATATAATATAATATATATAATATAATATAATATAATATATATAATATAATATAATATATATATACTAGAATTAACCATCTTTAGCCCTTTAAAAATTTGCATTTGGGTTTTAAATAAAGTAAATTGATAAATAATTATTAAAATGCGGGTTTTGATCTTTATTATTAAACGGATTTCGTTAAAAATTTTGAACGGCTTTGTTGTTAAATAGCCGATTCAATACTGCAATTTTCGCAGTCAGCTAGATTTTATTTACCTATAGTTTTTTGGCCCGTTTAGTTTATTTTAATTAAATGAGTACTGTCGCAAACCAAAATTCTATAATGCCCTGAATGGACTACTCTTTTAATATAAAACTACTCTTTTAATCTTAATCTACCTCAAATTAAATATTTTGGTTCTCCAGACCAATTCAACAACATTTATAAATTTTAATTATATCGGTTCAGTAACAGAGTTGTATGATCCGGGCGTTACAGGAATTTGATTTGTGGTATTACTCCTTTAAAAACCAAACAATAAATTCGAAAATACTTTTATATTTTATTTTTTCGGAAAGTTTTATATTAATATTAGGAAATTCCTTTATTTTATATCTGCAACATTTTTATTATTATCGCATCCAAATACACAAAAGAAAACAATAAGTTCAGAAACTATAATATAAAACATAAAAACGTTATGGTTGAATTATATCTGGCTGACGATGAAAATTAGAATGCAGACATGAGAGGACCAATTAAAATTGTGCGGTAATGACGCGTTTTTTTAAAACAAATAAGAACGCAGAACTTTTTTTAATTCCACCTTTTCACAAAATATACATAAGTCAACCAACTTTAGCCCTTAAAAAATTTGCATTTAAATTCCAAATTAAGTGATTTGATAAATAATTATTAAAATACTGGTTACAATCTTTGTTATTAATCCGCTTTAGTGAAAAATTTTAAATGTTTTTGTTGTTAAATAGTCAAATCAATACTGTAAATATCGCAGTCAGCTAGATTTTATTTGCCTATAATAAAATTATTTTTCATTTAATTTGCTTTTATGTCACTAATTTGTTTGTATACGTTTTAACCAAAATTTTGCTTTACAATTAAATGTTTGTAAGAAATCTTAAAAATTAAAATTCACCTTTTCTGTATTTGTGGTAAAATTTGAAATTTCTAGTTTTTGTGCACTTAAAATTTCTTGTTTTGGTGGTAAATAATGCATTTAAAATTTCGCATGATTTTAAACTAAGGTTGTTTTGAAACAACTGAATTACTAAACATTTTGATTAATTTTAAAATACAGGTATTCTAGTCAATCTAAGACAAAGCCAAAAGCTTAATTTAAAAATTTTGTTCAAAATCAACCAGTAATAAACAAATAGGCATATTTTTCCAAAAAACGGCTACACTGGACACTTAAAAAACCATTCTCTGAAAAAAAACCACTTCTGAAAAAAAAACGACTTTCAAAATAAAAATCACTCTCTAAAAAGACAGTTTTGTAGACATTTAAAAGAATTATACTCTCCCATTGTTTAACACAATTCTTGTGTTTTTCGTTTGAACCAAAAATAAGTTTAGACAAACTAAAATAGTTATTTAACTTATTTTAAAATATTGGTTTTTATAATTCAAAACTTTTGATTGCTTATAAAACAATTCACAGACGAAATAAAAAACTACACCGCAGTCGAATTTTTTAAAGAAATGTCCTATTAATTTATTACTGTTCAAAATAAAACAAAATTAAAAAAATAAGGTTTTCGCTACCTAAGGTTGTTTTCTGCAAAGTTTTACTAAAATTCATTTAGTATTAACTACATAATTTTTGTATATAAAATGCCCATTCTCTTGCAATAATTTTAGTTTATGATTTTAATTTTATTTTTTTAAAAGTTTTTTCTTAAATTTGTAATTCCTTTTAAAATCTGTAGTTGTGCGCAATGCTTCTTAAATAGTCCCAGTGTGTTCGGTTTTTATAATCTTGGACGATCGTCAGGATCCTTTCGTGAAGTTCTCATCATCATAATCAAGTTTTTATGGATCATAAAAAAGCAAACAGAATAGTTCTTTAACATAAATAAAGCTAGTATACATAAGTTTTAAATCGCTCATTTAATGGTTGGAGCTGCGGAGATATCTTCGTCTTAAATGGCCGGAGCTCCAGAGGATAATATTGGAGGTTCGGAACACATACATGTATTTATGTATATAAAAGTGTGTTCTTTCGTTTTTTTTTTACAACAACCGATGATCGAAATGAACGAAAAAGCCAAAATTCAAAAGCCTTCTTTTTAAACATACGCTAATTATTTATTACACACGTGTTACGTAATAAATAACCTCTGGGGATTAAGAAAACAAAAGCTAAACTTTAGGCGAGTAAATCGATTTTTATTAATTATGCAAATATTTTGCACAAAAAGACTGCACGCAGGAAAATGATACAAGTTGATGAATGTATTTTCCGCCAGGACTAAAACGAAGCGGGACTCAAACGAAGCGGGACTAAAACGAAGCGGGACTAAAACGAAGCGGGACTAAAACGAAGCGGGACTAAAACGAAGCGGGACTGAAACGAAGCTCGCTATGATTTTTTTCCGGGACTCAAACGAAGCGGGACTAAAAAGTAGCAGATTCCAATTCAATACTTAAATTTTTAAATAGTACTATTGCACATAGTACATAGTTCCAAACCAACATTTACTAAAGATTATTTAGCATTTAAGCAAAGTATTTAATTGTTCAAAAAGTAAAATAAGTTCCAGAAAATGTTTTGTCTCGCTAGGGATCATGTATTTACAATAAAAGTATACAAAGAAAGTGTTATTTTACTAATAACAAGTTAATATTGCGTACGCAAAACTGTATCGCAAAAATCAGATTGTTATTGGCTTTATAGTTTTGGTTCACATTACAACTCGAATTTATTTACTCTTTGAGCAGCAATATTCTAATTTTGTTTTCAACCATATTTTAAGTTGGTAATCGGTTTACAATATTATTTTGATTATTCGTGTGGTAGTTCACTAAAATAATTTGTTTTACTTTGCTTTAACTATATAATAAATAGTTTATTGATTTATTCATAATTAACACAAGATTTTTTGAAGTATAACAAAAGTTTATAATATACGTTTAATCACGCTGGGGAAATTTTTAAAATTTCAACACTGAAAATTAATAAATTAAAAAAGGAAATTTTGTTGTGCCAGTCACAGAAGTTTATTGATGATTCTTAAAAGTTTATTATTTAAAGTTAATTTTCCTTTTTTTATTTTAATGTTGATCTTTAAAGACGGGTAATCTAAATTCACTGAAAGTATCGATTTTTACAGTAAGTAAGTAAAACGCCTTGCCGAAAATAGAGTTTTATTATTTATTAAAATTCTGCAAACATAAAAAAATGTCGTTTTGTCCTAAAAAAAGTAGTTGATAAAATAATGGTATTTTTCCGATTTTTAAAATTTACCACTCTTTTTTTTCTGCGGATTAAAACTATAGTTAATTTCCAAAATTTGCTTATATCTATTATATAAAACACACTCCAAACGAAAACACAAATACCAGTCACTTTTACTTGATCTTTTTAGGAAGAATGATCTTTTTATTTCCTACAAGTTGGAATTTGAAACTTAAGTTTTTTGCTTGCCCCGATTTTTTAAAGTTTCATAAAATCCGTGTTTCCCATTTCGCAAATTCGGTTTGTTTTAGACTACCCGTCTTTTTAATTATAATTATTTTCTGGCAAATTTCGAGCATTCGCAACCCTCGGGATATCTGCAGGAACTGGGATTAGATGCTTTTATGACGCAGAAGTTGTAATGACCACAGTAGAGTGTGCATTTAAGGTTAACCTTAAACGAAACAAATATAAATAGAATAAATTAAATAAATGAAGTTATTGATTTTTTACAATTTTAAAAACGATAGGTCAACTTTTTACTTTATCTAAAAATTGTTTTATCTGAAGAACAAAAAAACAACACAAATTTCTACTGCAAAAAAACCTTTACTTCTGCAATTTGTTTTTTTTTTAAATCATGAGCAGTAAAGTACAAAAGATTTGAATCTGTGTATTTTTGAAAAATTTTTGGGATAAATCAATAGGATCAAACCACAAACAAAATTTTGAAACTTGAAATTCTGTTTTTTGGAAAATCATAGAGCCTAAAATGATTTTATTCAACAAAAAAAATTATTTGTACATAATTACAAAAAAAATTTGTACTGCAAAAATTTTTATGCTTGTACGTCCGAGTAATTATTTTATTTTAAAACGACTTTCTCAAAATCAGGTTAATCAAAATCAAATCAAATTAGTTTGGTTTTATGTGGTGTTTATTATGGCAAAATTTTTTTAATTGAGTTTTGGGTTTTTTTTGGTTTTTTTGAGTTCATGTTTCAGCTTTGTGTTTAGAATGGCACTTTAAGCTAAAACGTTCGAAGGTACAATTGCAAAGACAACATTAAATTTAAATGAAAATTTAAATTAAAAAAATGCAAAGTCAAATTGCAAAGGCCAATTATTCTTCAAATACGGTAAACAAGGTTAATCCATTTTTACTGTATTTGCTAATTATCTGTTATATTCATAATATAGCGCTATTCAAAGGTTTTAAGTCAAATCAAATTTTTGAATCTTGAATACTGCTAAAGAACGCCAAAACATAAAAAATCCCAGATAAATTTAATTATTAGATTAAATTATATTGCTGCTAATTAAATACAAAAGTTTAAACTATCTATATTTAAATAGACCTAATGTGTGTGTGTGTGTGTGTGTGTGTGTGTGTGTGTGTGTGTGTGTGTGTGTGTGTGTGTGTGTGTGTGTGTGTGTGTGTGTGTGTGTGTGTGTGTGTGTGTGTTTGTGTGTTTCTGTTTGTGTGTGTGTGTGTGTGTGTGTGTGTGTGTGTGTGTGTGTGTGTGTGTGTGTGTGTGTGTGTGTGTGTGTGTGTGTGTGTGTGTGTGTGTGTGTGTGTGTGTGTGTGTGTGTGTGTGTGTGTGTGTGTGTGTGTGTGTGTGTGTGTGTGTGTGTGTGTGTGTGTGTGTGTGTGTGTGTGTGTGTGTGTGTGTGTGTGTGTGTGTGTGTGTGTGTGTGTGTGTGTGTGTGTGTGTGTGTGTGTGTGTGTGTGTGTGTGTGTGTGTGTGTGTGTGTGTGTGTGTGTGTGTGTGTGTGTGTGTGTGTGTGTGTGTGTTAGAGTCTGTCTGTCTGTGTGTTCCCTAACTCCTCCTTAACCACTCAACGGATTAAGGTGAATGAGGTATCGTTGGAAAGCTTATACCATAGGGAATGTCGTAAGAGGGTTGAATATTGGAAACAACTTACATGGAAATTTTTATACTGGACAACGCATTCTCACCAAAGGGTCCCCCTATGAATTTTGGAAGTTAAAAATTTTTTGTCCATTAATTGGCTTAAATTTATTGGTAAGAGTAATTAGCCAATGTAAAGCCAGAATATCATGTTTTTTTAAAAAAAAATGAACATTGACATTTTTATACTGGACAACGTTTTTTCACTAAAAGGGGAACGAATTTTCTCCTTAACCACGAAAAGGATTGGGCTAAATGAGGTATCATTGCAAAGCTTAAGTTTCAAGGAATGTCATAAAATGGTTGAATGTTTCAAAAAATAAATAACAAGGACATTTTTATGTTGGACAACGCATTTTTACCAAACCACAAAACGGATTGGGCTAAGTGAGACATCATTTGCCATAAATGGGTTGAAATTTTAAAAAAATAACATGGACATCATTATACTGAACAACATATTTTTACCAAAAAGTGAAAGACCTTCTTCCCCAATCACATAAAGATTGGGGTAAATCAGATATTATGGGTAAACCATATAGTTCAGGGAGCATCATAAGGGGGTTGAAATTAGTAAAAAAATAACATGGACATCTTTATGCTGAACAACATATTTTTACCAAAAAGTGAAAGACCTTCTTCCCCAATCACATAAAGATTGGGGTAAATCAGATATTATGGGTAAACCATATAGTTCAGGGAGCATCATAAGGGGGTTGAAATTAGTAAAAAAATAACATGGACATCTTTATGCTGGACAACAAATTTTCACCAAACGAGGGAAAGATCCTTCCTCCAACGACAAAATTAAGTGCGGGTTAACTGAGGTATCATTGTAAAGCTTACAGTGACGAGAATGGCATAGAAGAGTTGAATTTTGAAAAAAGATTAGTAAATGAATATAAAAAATGCCGGAAAAATTATTTGTCAGCCGTATGGCTGTCACGGGCTACTTTTTTAAATTCGCAAAAAACTTAAACAAAAAGAAATTAATGTGATTTTTTAGTGTTAGTGATGTTTCTGCAATAAATTTTTCCATTTTTTAAATCTAACTATAATCACATGAAATTTTTTGGTGGTTTAATTTACTAAAATTAAATTAAAAAAGGAAACTTTGATTTTGTTAAGAGAAATTAAGTGAACATTTTTTGCGATATACATACTGGCTTACCCTTTTCCAATTTATAAACCATCCTTCACTTAAATCAATAGCAGTAATAGCCATAAATAGAAACACCAAACAAAGTTTTCCGTTCATTATTTTACAGAGTTTGTCAAAAAAATGTCCTGTGAAAAATCCTATAGCTTTTATAGGCTAGTTTTTTGAAACCAATGGCTCTTTGAAAATTCAACGCGAAACAGGGCATAACATATCTTAAAATCCATTTGTTTTTTTACGATTAAGGGTTCCTGTTTATTTTTAAATTTTGTTGTTTAATAAACACATCGTGGTTAAACTGCTCATTTTTTCATAAACTTATAAGTATATCCGGTATATAGCATGCTTATTACCATAAAACTGCATATTATTGTATAATTATAGTAAATATCGTGCTAAATGCCGGATATATTTACATGATTAGCGGTTTAACCTCGATGTGTAAAAACCTCAATACCCGAATTATATATAAATTTTCAGCAAATCAAATGAATAATATAGGGCACCATAGTTAAACCGCTTATTTTTTAAACAAGTAGCCCGTGTCAGCCATACGACTGACAAATAATTTTTTCTATATTTTTTATATGCATTTATTAATTTTTTTTCAAAATTCAATCATTCTATCACATTCCCGTGACTGTAAACTTTGTAATATTATCTCATTTCGCCCAATCCGTTTTGTCACTGGGGAAAAGGGCCCTTTCTGCTTCCGTGAAAATGCGTTGTCCATATAATTTTTTATTAATTTCAACTCCCTTGCGATGCTCCTTGAACTATAAGGTTTCCCATAATGTCTCATTTACCGCAATTTATTTTGTGCTTGGGGAGGAAGATCCTTCCCTCTTTCGTAAAAAAATGTTATTCAGCATAAAGATGTCCATGTATTTTTGTAAAATTTTAAGCCATTTATGACATTCCCCAGACTGTAAGCTTTGTAATGATACCTCATTTAGCCCAATCCGTTTTGTGGTTGGGGAGAAGGGTCCCCCCTTAGGTGAAAATGCGTTGTCTAGCACAAATCTGTCCTTGTTACTTATTTTTTTAAACTTTCAACCCTTTTATGACATTCCTTGGAATGAAAGTTTTGCAATAATATCTCATTTAGCCCAACCCCTTTTTCTGTTGAGGAGAAAGGTCATTTTCCCTTTTAGTCAAAAAACGTTGTCCAACATAAATATGTCCATGTTCATTTTTTCAAAAACATGATATTCTAGCTTTACATTGGCTAATTATTCTTACCAATAAGTTTGAGCCAATTCAAAGACAAAAATTTTTTTAACTTCCAAAATTCATAGGTCCCCCTTTAATTAAAATGCCTTGTCCAGTCTAAAGATGTCCATGTAATTTTTTTTAAATTTCAACCCTTTTATGATATTCCCTCCAATGTAAGCTTTGCAATGATATCTCTTTTAGTCCAATCCCTTTTGTGGTTAAGGAGAAAGGTCATTCCCCCTTTTAGTGAAAAAACGTTGTCCAGCATAAAGATGTCCATTTCTTTTTTCCAAAAAAATATAATATTCCGGTTTTACATTGGCTAATTACTCTTACCAATAAGTTTAAGCCAATTCCTAGACAAAAAATTTTGTAAGTTCCAAAATCCATAGGGTCGGTCCCCCTTTTGGTGAAAACGCGTTGTCCTGTATAAAGATGTCCATGTAAATTGTTTCAAAATTTAAATTCTTTTACGACATTCCCTGGGGGTATAAGCTTTCCAACGATACCTCATTCACCTTAATCCGTTGGGTGGTTAGTAGTGTTGTAAAAAGTTACTTTTACTTTTACTTAAAGTAATAAAAGTAACGGATTTTGGATTACTTTTACTTTTACTTTTACTCGATTTTAAAATTTCAAATACTTTTACTTTTACTCTTACTCGACTTTTGAAATTTCAAATACTTTTACTTTTACTCTTACTCGGATTTTCCACTGCAAATACTTAAATTAATTTAAGTAAAGCTTAAGCAATTTCAATGGGTTGATTTCCTATGGGCTTGTTGTAAAGTAAATGGCAAAAGACAATTTTTTATGCCGCTAACACGCTAAAACCATTTATTTTGACTAAAAAACTTATTAAAATGATAATTATGCATAAAATTAGCAAAAAAACTTTAGAACGGAGCTCTGGAGCTCCAAAAACCGGTATTTTGCTCCGGTTCAAAATTACTTTTATTATACTTTTACTCTTACTTTTACTTAAAAAAATAGGTCTTACTTTTACTTTTACTTTACTTAAATAAAATTTTGACCATTACTTTTACTTTTACTTTACTTAAATTAAAAAATCACAAATTACTTTTACTCTTACTTTACTTAAATTAAAATTTTTCAATTTACTTTTACTTTTACTTAAAATAATTCAAAATCAATACTTTTTACAACACTAGTGGTTAGGGAGGAGTTTGGGAACACACCGACAGACAGACACACGCAGATTACGTCTCTTTATATAATAAGATAACTTGTAACTATATCTGGCACTTAGTACAATGCTTACTATTTATAGGGCGCGATTTTTCAGTCGAACATTACCGTATAATTGTTGATTATTAAGCTGGATTAAGAGTATTACATGTTGTTGAAAAATAAGCGGTTTAGATACGACCTTTTTTTAATCTCCCACTCCCACGTGAAATTTTGACGCATAATAGCCCTTTGTGATTGTAAAAAAATAGTCCTTGACGCGGAATGTATATCGAGTCTTACTTCTCAGTGCATAATGACGTCCGTGGGCGACAGGTGCACCACAGTTTTTAACATTGAGCTTCTCTCCCTTACGCGTTTCAAGCCCTTTTTGGTATTAAAAGGGTTAAGTTTACACATCTAACATTTATTAAAATAATAATTAACTCCAACTTTTTTTATAAAAAAACAAAAATATATGAATTTTTTGTTTTACCGTAATTTTCTCGTACGAGTTCTCAGAATTATGGAGAATCACGACGGTTTATTCAATGCACACAAAGGTTTTGAGAAAAATTGAAAATAATTTGTATAAGACCGGAAAAAATGAGGAAGAAGAAAGTATTTACAATCAACTGTTTTTTTAGAATAATAGTTTTATGCTTAATTGTAATTTTTGTGTACTATTATCTTGTTTTTCCGTTAATCAAAGTTACATATATTCAAATATTTCTTAAAATCTTCTCAAAACCTTTGTGTACGTTGAATTAACTGTCGTGATTCTCAATATGTTCATTTTGGCTCAAACAATATTACTCCTTTTTATTTATTTATGTAGTTTAATTATTTATTTTTAAAAAAATTAGTTAAAAATTTGGGATATAAAATACAGATTTTTTAGCGAGTTTTAAGTAGTGTTTTTTTTCCAAAAAAAAACGTTTCTCAAAATTTTACTTGTTTTTACATAATCTAATATAAATTTTAAAGTTGCTTAAATATATTATTAAGCTTAATCATAATCTAATATAACTTTTAAAGTTGCTTAATATATTATATTTGGGTAATATTTTAATACTCAATTTTTTTTTATTTGGCAAAAAAAATTAAAATCGCTTTTGTTTTACAAAAATTTCCGATTTTTGTTGTACAAAACAAAATAAAATTTGCTGTTTTAAAAAAAATTGTTGGGTTATTGTGGGCTTTTTTTGTTGCTACAAATACGATGTTTTATAAAATCAAGCAGTATGGACTTAACGAACTCTTGTTTGTTTGTTTATTTTTTGGTTTACCTATGTAGTGATGCATACATAAATTAAAAAAAGTGCACTATTGCATTTTATCGATTAGTTTATTAATAGATTTATTTGATACGCGCGAAACTTTTAGCTAAACCTTGAATATGAAAAAAGGAAATTGGAAACCAAACTTTTAAATCGCTAAATATTTTACCTGAATCTAATCCTAAGCCAAAATTAATTTTTATTTATTTTATGGCTCCAACTTTCCGCATATAACGGCTCCAAAAACCATGTCTCATTTGTTTATTTTTAAAGATAAAACTCTTTTATAAAAGACATGCACAACTGAATGTAGTTTAAAATCACAAAATAAGTGAAATTAAGTTTTTAAGAAAAGAGCTGTGTTAAGTACGTTTTACATAATTTTAGGCTTTTGTCGAAAATGCTGATACTTTTACAGGGCGACCACATGATATGTTTATGTTGGTTTATCGAAACAGAGGAAAAGGTAAATTATTTAATCTTTTTTGTAAACAAATAAGAAATACTAATACCCGGTGAAAAATTTTTAAAGTCCAGGGTTTAATGAAACATTAGCACTATGCACTACTAATTGGGTTTGTGATAAATAATTTCTTATTACAAAAACTGATTTTAAAATTTTTTTCAAAAAACTTATTTTAGATATTAATTGCAGCTAAGCATAAAAATCTGTGAAAAACGGGAATTGGTGTGTTTTTAAAAGACACCAATCAAAATTGGTCTGAGAATAAAATGTTTTTTTTGTATCTCAAAACCATTTAGAGGACTTCAAAATATGAGTTTCTGCGTTTTTTACCATACGAAAGTTGATAATAAAAATAGCACTGTATTGAAAGATTTGTTATTGAATAATTCAAAAACTCATTCAAATGTTGTTGGTTTTTCGCTTCATCCTTACTCACAAACTTTAATCTAATTTAGAAGCCGTTTAATATGATTAGAAAAGTGAGTATGAGTTAATTGTTTTTTCTTGTCCATGTAATGTTTTTATGCTTTCGAAATCCATTTAAACTATCTAACAAAAAATACATAAAATTAATCCAACTAAAAAAGTTTAAATAAACACTAAAATCTAAAATTGAATCCAGGTGTTGTCATAAACGATGGGGACGAATGGCGGGTTTTACGGAGATTTACAGTATCCACATTACGGGACTTCGGTCTTGGAAAAACAAGCCTGGAGACCAAAATCACCGAAGAAATAGACCACTTGATTCAAGTATTCTGCTTTTTTAATGATCATTTGTTTTAATTGAGAGCCAAAATAGTTTAACGCTTGAGCTATGCTTGCTGTTGTAAATACCAAATCCAAAACCTAAATTTAACCCTAAACTTATTTCTTATTTAGCTAGCAAGTTCCCATTTTTTTTCGGCTTTAAGCTTCCATAATTTTGCGATATGTCCAAATTTTCCATACTAAAACTTCAATTCTAAAATTTCATTCTGAAATATCGTTCTTTTATTAGTTCCCAGCTGTGATGAATTGGGATCAATGAAGCAGATGAATTTTTGGGACAAACAATTTTTACATATATTAAACCTTTACAATTATTATGGCTTTTGCGTTTCAGAACACAAAGTAACAGCTGGCTGGAAATAACCAATGCCGTTAGCATTGAGCAGTGCTGGCGTGTTTTTCTTCTGAACACTTTTTTTTATTGATATTTTTTTCAAGATAAACAAAATCTTTGGAGATCATCAGCAATTATTTGCAAAAAAACCGCAAAAAATACTTTTTAAAAACACACTGGTAAAATTTTATTGCACAGGAGCTGACAATTCAAAGTCAACGCAACGGGTCGTCCGGTGTTGAAATAACAAAACTTCTGATGATTTCAACGTCCAATGTCTTTTGTTCAATTGTGTTTGGAAAGCGGCACGATTATAATGACCCCGAATTTAAAGGTTTGACATTTCTCATTTTAAAAAAATTCTAACGTTTAAAACCTTGATTACTTATGTTTCAAGACAACGCATAAAGGTTGATTTATACTTATGTATGACAAAACATCCTTTGGACTACGGGTGTGCATTGCCGGGAAATTTCATTTTAGCCCCGCCTTAGCTTTAGTACTAAAGGTTCAAAAATCGTTTAGCCTTAGCTTTAGTACTAAGCCCAAAAAAGGCTTAGTACTAAAGCACTTTAGCCTTAGCTTTTGCCAAACTGACAAATATGAAAATGTTCCTAAATTTTAAAAATTATCCCTTTTTAAGGTAATTCTTGGCATTGCATTGTTAAGTTTAGGGTAAAAACTCAACATTAAAAATCTTTTTAACGTTTATTGCATTGGGTCTTAGCTTTATATTTTAAAAATATTTTTTAGGGTTAATTTTACAATTTTAAAGTTGCTCTTGTAACTGTATTTCAGTTTTGACTTTAAATGTTAACAGATGTATCAAAATGGCTAACTATCAAGAATAGTTTTTTCTAAAATGAATATTTAAAGCAAAAAAGATTTAACCAACATTTTTTATTAAAAAGAATGCTTACTGCATAATAAACTTTACAAAATACCCATATGAAATTGTAAAAATAAGATTATTTTAATATTAAGCACTTAGAAACTCAAAAAATACTTCAAAAAAGCAAAAAATCAGTATTTTCTAATGCTTAAACAAAAATAAGAAACACAGAAAAATAAAACCATATATTCATAGCACCTTAAAACCAAAATTCGTTTTAATCACTTTAATTAGCATTATTGTTTAAAATATTCACTTATGTTTTTTTTAAGTAAAAATATAGTATATTCAAGTTTATATAAGCATAGTTTTTAGGCAGCTAAGAGTGAAGGAAGGGGTTGAGGTGGTTGGTTACCGGCGGTAAATTGCATCTTAAATTCTGGGAAGGATGTATGGAAAACTTTAAAATCTAAAAGAGGGTCAGGGTGTGTCTTGTGGATTTTCAAAACAAAATATTTTAGAGGTGTCAGATTAAAATTCTGGAGGGGATCCAGATTAAAAAAAGAGAACTTTTCTGAGGAGAACTCGATTTTTGTATAGGAGGGAGGTTCAAAATTTTGAGGTTAAAGGACCCATCATACCTCTCCACTTCATGGATAGAAATCTCATTAAATAATCATGCTTTTGATTGGTGAACACTTTTTTTGGTTTTTTGGTCATTTTTTGGCCAATCATTTTTGGGTGATTTTTCATTTTCCTGGCAAAAGCTAACGTTTTGCCGGGCCCATACCTTTTGCCGAGCTTTTGACAGCTAATTTCAGTTTAGTCGCGCCTTAGCTTTAGTACTAAGCCCGAAAAACCCTTTAGTACTAAAGCACTTTAGCCTTAGCTTTAGTACTAATGACACCCGTACTTTGGACTTTGTCCAAAGGAACAACACAGCGTTAAAACATCCTTTGGATTTTGTCCAAAGGAAAACGTGTTCATACCTTTTGTCCTTTGGACTTTGTCCAAAGAACAAATTTCAAGTAGCATTCTTACTTTGTCCAAAGGAAAAAGTCCAGAGGACGTTTTGGCTTCTCTAAAATTGTCTTTTGGACGGACGTTTTGTCATAAGTATAAACCAGCCTTAACTGTGGTTTGGACTATGTGTGTATGAGGGTTTGTGTGTTTTCTAAGTCCTTTCCCTTTATTTTAATTTTATTTATTTCGTTAAAAAACAGTAAATAAATAAAATAAAATAAAAATAAGGAGAAGGAAATTAAAAAATGCAGGCACCCTTTAACTAAACATATATAATATACCGAAAAATGTGCAACTTTTATAAAAGAGTAAGTAAAAATAGGCCATTATAATAAGCCTCTCCATTTAAATAGCACCTTTCTAGTAGCCATTTTAATTCGCGCGAACTAAAATGGAGAGGAAGCCATTATAATAGCCATTTATTGATTTAATTTTATTTCACAAGTGTAATACTGCCCGGGCCACACGAGTTTTTTCGTGTCGGTGTAATACTGTTTGACACGGTAAAACTCATGCGGCCCGGACAGTATTACACTTCATCATTTAACTAAAATAATACTGTAAGTATTTAGAACTTATTGATTTTGCGTATTGGGCATTGGGTCGTCCAAGAATTGGAGACTTGGTCAATTTTATACCCGCAGTCAGATATTTGCCGAACGTTAAAAAATTTCTGCGTAAGCTGGGTGACAGAAACGAAATTTTAAAGTTTACTAAGAAACAAATA
The DNA here is from genome assembly GCA_030248175.1 of Microlaimidae sp. YZB2_3. Taxonomy (NCBI): domain Eukaryota; kingdom Metazoa; phylum Nematoda; class Chromadorea; order Desmodorida; family Microlaimidae; species Microlaimidae sp. YZB2_3. The sequence continues at coordinate 9,502 of JASAMX010030389.1, read as the reverse complement.
GCACTTCAGGTTCATTTTATTTTTTTGTTTTAACCAAAATTTTATTTTGTTTTATTTATTTTATTTTGTTTCATTTTTACTATTTTTATTTTATTTTCTTTACATTCTTGATGTTATATTTTTTCAATTTACAATTTTTAGACAGAAGAGCTGGAAAAAACTCAGTACAATCAGAAACCCGCAAATTTTTTGCAAGCAATTTTAATTGAAATTTACAAAGATAAGAAAAATGCGCCTGTTTATGGTAAATATATTAATTGCCATGATTGAGTTTTTGCAGTCCACCATAGTATAACGACCGTGTGAGGACAAAAATTTTTTGGTACAAAAATAGTTATCTTGATCTTAAAAAAAACTATTACAGCCATTTAATTCTACTTTTTTAATTTGCCACACCTCGGTCACATCTATGTAAAGTCAATCATGGAAACGGATTAATCTTTTTTTTTTAAATAAGCACAAATTTAATAAAATAATAGTATGTAACTTAAAAATACAGGAGTATTCTACTTCACACAAAACGGACGAATATTCCTTATAATCAGATAAGAGCATTTTAATTTTTCTTTTCGTTTCGCGTGATTTTCACGAAAAAAAAAACAAAAAAAATTTTATCGTAAAAACAATTTGTCATTATTTTATGATCTAAATTTTTTTTAAATCTCAGTATTTTTTTACCTATGGGTTTGAAACCACCAAAAATTCGGAGCTTTTTTGTTTAATAAATTTCTTCTTTTGTTTTGTAAAATAAATACGTTCAATCCTATTTTTAAGAGTCAAATTTGCTATTCACTATAAGTCAGCTGTTTTTCGCCGGTACAGACACTACGGCTTGCACTTTGGAATGGGCGTTCTTGTTTCTCATACTTTATCCCGAACTTCAAAAGAAACTCAGGGAAGAAATTTTAAAAAACTGCGGATCTTACGCCACTCCCTCTTACGACGTAAACTTTAAAAATTAATTTTTTTTATAAATTTTAAAACTATAAACTTAACTTTTTCGTTTGTTCCTATGTTAAAAAGTACTTACGGGGACTAGAGTTTTGCCTTTACGCTGAAAAATTTGTAATTTGTATTTTTTTTAAAATTAAACTGTTATTGCAAGTTGATATCAGTTTTAGATTTCTAATGTTGCCATACATATTCAATAACATTTGGAAAATAAAAAATACAGTACATATTGGTGCCTTTTGCACTTTGTACAGTTCTTTATTATGGGTGATCTCAAAAGCAAAATAATCACTCGTAATGAATTTAGAAGTTTTAAAAGTTTATTTCTAAGATAGATTACTAAGTAACATCAAAACAACTGTAGCATCAAATTAAATTCAATTTAATCCCTTTTAATAATTAATAGAAAAACCACGTCCCAAACCCAAAAAAGATCCGCCTCTCGGCTACTTAGTAGTAAATTTTCCGGTCCTCAGTAAAGTGGATTGAACGTATTTATTTTACAAAACGAAAGAAGAAATTTTATTTAAACAAAAAAGCTCCGAATTTTTGGTGGTTTAGAACCCGTAGGGTAAAAAAATACTGAGATTTAAAAAAAATTTAGATCATAAAATAATGACAAATTGTTTTAGATAAAATTTTTTTTGTTTTTTTTCGTGAAAATCAATCGAAACGAAAATAAAAATTAAAATGCTCTTATATGAGTATAAGTAATATTCGTCCGTTTTGTGTGAAGTAGAATACTCCTGTATTTTTAAGTTACATACTATTATTTTATTAAATTTGTGCTTATTTAAAAAAAAAAGATTAATACAGTTTACATGATTGACTTTACATAGATGTGACCGAGGTGTGGCAAATTAAAAAAGTAGAATTAAATGGCTGTAATAGTTTTTTTTTAAGATCAAGATAACTATTTTTGTACCAAAAATTTTTGTCCTCACACGGTCGTTATACTATCGTGGACTGCAAAAACTCAATCATGGCAATTAATATATTTTCATAAACAAGGCGCATTTTTCTTATCTTGTAAATTTCAATTTGAAATTGCTTGCAAAAAATTTGCAGGTTCTCTGATTGTACTGAGTTTTTTCCAGCTCTTCTGTCTAAAAATTGTAATTGAAAAAATATAACATCAAGAATGTAAAGAAAAATAAAATAAAAATAGTAAAAATGAAACAAAATAAAAATAAATAAAACAAAATAGAATTTTGGTTAAAACAAAAAATAAAATGAACCTGAAGTGCTATTTGTTGCTTAGTAAACTTTGATTTTCGTTTCTGTCACCCAGCTTACGCAGAAATTTTTAACGTCCGGCAAATATACTGACTGCAGTAAAAATTGACCAAGTATCTCCCAATTCTTGGACGACCCAATGCCCAATACGCAAAATCAATAAGTTCTAAATACTTACAGTATTATTTAGTTAAATGATGAAGTGTAATACTGTCCGGCCGCATGAGCCCGTGTCAAACAGTGTACACCGACACGAAAAACTCGTGTGGCCGGCACTATTACACTTGTGAAATAAAAATTAAATCAATAAATGGCTATTATAATGGCTTCCTCCATTTTAGTTCGCGCGAATTAAAAAATGGCTACTGAGGTGCTATTTAAATGGAGAGGCTTGCTATGATGGCCTATTTTTACTTACTCTTTTATAAAAGTTAGCATTTTTTGGTATATTATATATGTTTAGTTAAAGGGTGCCTGCATTTTTTAATTTCCCTTCTCCTTATTTTTATTTTATTTTTATTTATTTTTACTGTTTTTTAACGAAAATAAATAAAAATTAAAATAAAGGGAAAGGACTTAGAAAACACACACAACCCTCCATACACACAAGTAGTGCAAACCACAGTTAAGGTTGTTTTATACTTAGAGACAAAACGTCCGTCCAAAAGACAATTTTAGAGAAGCCAAAACGTCCTCTGGACTTTTTCCTTTGGACAAAGTAAGAATGCTATCTTGAAAATTTGTTCTTTGGACAAAGTCCAAAGGACAAAAGGTATGGAACATGTTTTCCTTTTGAGCAAAATCCAAAGGATGTTTTAAACGCTGTGCTTGTTCCCTTTGGACAAAGTCCAAAATACGGGTGTCATTAGTGTAAAGCTAAGGCTAAAAGTGCTTTAGTACTAAAAGGGTTTTCGGGCTTAGTACTAAAGCTAAGGCGCGACTAAACTGAAATTAGCTGTCAAAAGCTCGGCAAAAAGGTATGGGCCCGGCAAAACGTTAGCTTTTGCCAGGAAAATGAAAAATCACCCAAAAATGATTGGCCAAAAAAATGACCAAAAAACCAAAAAAGTGTTCACCAATCAAAAGCATGATTATTAAATGAGATTTCTATCCATGAAGTGGAGAGGTATGATGGGTCCTTTAACCTCAAAATTTTGAGCCTCCCTCCCTATACAAAAATCGAGTTCTCCTCAAAAAAGTTCTCTTTTTTTAATCTCGATCCCCTCCAGAATTTTAATCTGACACCTCTAAAATATTTTGTTTTGAAAATCCCCACAAGATACACCCTGACCCTCTTTTAGATTTTAAAGTTTTCCATACATCCTTCCCAGAATTTAAGATGCAATTTACCGCCGGTAACCAACCACCTCAACCCCTTCCTTCACTCTTAGCTGCCTAAAAACTATGCTTATATAAACTTGAATATACTATATTTTTACTTAAAAAAAACATAAGTGAATATTTTAAACAATAATGCTAATTAAAGTGATTAAAACGAATTTTGGTTTTAAGGTGCTATGAATATATGGTTTTATTTTTCTGTGTTTCTTATTTTTGTTTAAGCATTAGAAAATACTGATTTTTTGCTTTTTTGAAGTATTTTTTGAGTTTCTAAGTGCTTAATATTAAAATAATCTTATTTTTACAATTTCATATGGGTATTTTGTAAAGTTTATTATGCAGTAAGCATTCTTTTAATAAAAAATGTTGGCTTAAATCTTTTTTGCTTTAAATATTCATTTTAGAAAAAACTATTCTTGATAGTTAGCCATTTTGATACATCTGTTAACATTTAAAGTCAAAACTGAAATACAGTTACAAGAGCAACTTTAAAATTGTAAAATTAACCCTAAAAAATATTTTTAAAATATAAAGCTAAGACCCAATGCAATAAACGTTAAAAAGATTTTTAATGTTGTAGACTTTTTACCCTAAACTTAACAATGCAATGCCAAGAATTACCTTAAAAAGGGATAATTTTTAAAATTTAGGAACATTTTCATATTTGTCAGTTTGGCAAAAGCTAAGGCTAAAGTGCTTTAGTACTAAGCCTTTTTTGGGCTTAGTACTAAAGCTAAGGCTAAACGATTTTTGAACCTTTAGTACTAAAGCTAAGGCGGGGCTAAAATGAAATTTCCCGGCAATGCACACCCGTAGTCCAAAGGATGTTTTGTCATACATAAGTATAAATCAACCTTTATGCGTTGTCTTGAAACATAAGTAATCAAGGTTTTAAACGTTAGAATTTTTTTAAAATGAGAAATGTCAAACCTTTAAATTCGGGGTCATTATAATCGTGCCGCTTTCCAAACACAATTGAACAAAAGACATTGGACGTTGAAATCATCAGAAGTTTTGTTATTTCAACACCGGACGACCCGTTGCGTTGACTTTGAATTGTCAGCTCCTGTGCAATAAAATTTTACCAGTGTGTTTTTAAAAAGTATTTTTTGCGGTTTTTTTGCAAATAATTGCTGATGATCTCCAAAGATTTTGTTTATCTTGAAAAAAATATCAATAAAAAAAGTGTGTTCAGAAGAAAAACACGCCAGCACTGCTCAATGCTAACGGCATTGGTTATTTCCAGCCAGCTGTTACTTTGTGTTCTGAAACGCAAAAGCCATAATAATTGTAAAGGTTTAATATATGTAAAAATTGTTTGTCCCAAAAATTCATCTGCTTCATTGATCCCAATTCATCACAGCTGGGAACTAATAAAAGAACGATATTTCAGAATGAAATTTTAGAATTGAAGTTTTAGTATGGAAAATTTGGACATATCGCAAAATTATGGAAGCTTAAAGCCGAAAAAAAATGGGAACTTGCTAGCTAAATAAGAAATAAGTTTAGGGTTAAATTTAGGTTTTGGATTTGGTATTTACAACAGCAAGCATAGCTCAAGCGTTAAACTATTTTGGCTCTCAATTAAAACAAATGATCATTAAAAAAGCAGAATACTTGAATCAAGTGGTCTATTTCTTCGGTGATTTTGGTCTCCAGGCTTGTTTTTCCAAGACCGAAGTCCCGTAATGTGGATACTGTAAATCTCCGTAAAACCCGCCATTCGTCCCCATCGTTTATGACAACACCTGGATTCAATTTTAGATTTTAGTGTTTATTTAAACTTTTTTAGTTGGATTAATTTTATGTATTTTTTGTTAGATAGTTTAAATGGATTTCGAAAGCATAAAAACATTACATGGACAAGAAAAAACAATTAACTCATACTCACTTTTCTAATCATATTAAACGGCTTCTAAATTAGATTAAAGTTTGTGAGTAAGGATGAAGCGAAAAACCAACAACATTTGAATGAGTTTTTCAATTATTCAATAACAAATCTTTCAATACAGTGCTATTTTTATTATCAACTTTCGTATGGTAAAAAACGCAGAAACTCATATTTTGAAGTCCTCTAAATGGTTTTGAGATACAAAAAAAACATTTTATTCTCAGACCAATTTTGATTGGTGTCTTTTAAAACACACCAATTCCCGTTTTTCACAGATTTTTATGCTTAGCTGCAATTAATATCTAAAATAAGTTTTTTGAAAAAAATTTTAAAATCAGTTTTTGTAATAAGAAATTATTTATCACAAACCCAATTAGTAGTGCATAGTGCTAATGTTTCATTAAACCCTGGACTTTAAAAATTTTTCACCGGGTATTAGTATTTCTTATTTGTTTACAAAAAAAGATTAAATAATTTACCTTTTCCTCTGTTTCGATAAACCAACATAAACATATCATGTGGTCGCCCTGTAAAAGTATCAGCATTTTCGACAAAAGCCTAAAATTATGTAAAACGTACTTAACACAGCTCTTTTCTTAAAAACTTAATTTCACTTATTTTGTGATTTTAAACTACATTCAGTTGTGCATGTCTTTTATAAAAGAGTTTTATCTTTAAAAATAAACAAATGAGACATGGTTTTTGGAGCCGTTATATGCGGAAAGTTGGAGCCATAAAATAAATAAAAATTAATTTTGGCTTAGGATTAGATTCAGGTAAAATATTTAGCGATTTAAAAGTTTGGTTTCCAATTTCCTTTTTTCATATTCAAGGTTTAGCTAAAAGTTTCGCGCGTATCAAATAAATCTATTAATAAACTAATCAATAAAATGCAATAGTGCACTTTTTTAATTTATGTATGCATCACTACATAGGTAAACCAAAAAATAAACAAACAAACAAGAGTTCGTTAAGTCCATACTGCTTGATTTATAAAACATCGTATTTGTAGCAACAAAAAAAGCCCACAATAACCCAACAATTTTTTTTAAAACAGCAAATTTTATTTTGTTTTGTACAACAAAAATCGGAAATTTTTTGTAAAACAAAAGCGATTTTAATTTTTTTTGCCAAATAAGAAAAAAAAATTGAGTATTAAAATATTACCCAAATATAATATATTAAGCAACTTTAGAAATGATATTAGATTATGATTAAGCTTAATAATATATTTAAGCAACTTTAAAATTTATATTAGATTATGTAAAAACAAGTAAAATTTTGAGAAACGTTTTTTTTTTGGGAAAAAAAACACTACTTAAAACTCGCTAAAAAATCTGTATTTTATATCCCAAATTTTTAACTAATTTTTTTAAAAATAAATAATTAAACTACATAAATAAATAAAAAGGAGTAATATTGTTTGAGCCAAAATGAACATATTGAGAATCACGACAGTTAATTCAACGTACACAAAGGTTTTGAGAAGATTTTAAGAAATATTTGAATATATGTAACTTTGATTAAACGGAAAAAGAAGATAATAGTACACAAAAATTACAGATTTAAGCATAAAACTATTATTCTAAAAAAACAGTTGATTATAAATACTTTCTTCTTCCTCATTTTTTCCGGTCTTATACAAATTATTTTCAATTTTTCTCAAAACCTTTGTGTGCATTGAATAAACCGTTCCGTGATTCTCCATAATTCTGAGAACTCGTACGAGAAAATTACGGTAAAACAAAAAATTCATATATTTTGTTTTTTTATAAAAAAAGTTGGAGTTAATTATTATTTTAATAAATGTTATATGTGTAAACTTAACCCTTTTAATACCAAAAAGGGCTTGAAACGCGTAAGGGAGAGAAGCTCAATGTTAAAAACTGTGGTGCACCTGTCGCCCACGGACGTCATTATGCACTGAGAAGTAAGACTCGATATACATTCCGCGTCAAGGACTATTTTTTTACAATCACAAAGGGCTATTATGCGTCAAAATTTCACGTGGGAGTGGGAGATTAAAAAAAAGGTCGTATCTAAACCGCTTATTTTTCAACAACATGTAATACTCTTAATCCAGCTTAATAATCAACAATTATACGGTAATGTTCGACTGAAAAATCGCGCCCTATAAATAGTAAGCATTGTACTAAGTGCCAGATATAGTTACAAGTTATCTTATTATATAAATAGACGTAATCTGCGTGTGTCTGTCTGTCGGTGTGTTCCCAAACTCCTCCCTAACCACTAGTGTTGTAAAAAGTATTGATTTTGAATTATTTTAAGTAAAAGTAAAAGTAAATTGAAAAATTTTAATTTGAAGTAAAGTAAGAGTAAAAGTAATTTGTGATTTTTTAATTTAAGTAAAGTAAAAGTAAAAGTAATGGTCAAAATTTTATTTAAGTAAAGTAAAAGTAAAAGTAAGACCTATTTTTTTAAGTAAAAGTAAGAGTAAAAGTATAATAAAAGTAATTTCGAATTGGAGCAAAAATACCGGTTTTTGCAGCTCCAGAGCTTGGTAACGTTTTTTTGCTAATTTTATGCATAATTATCATTTTAGTAAGCTTTTTTAGTCAAAATAAATGGTTTTAGCGTGTTAGCGGCATAAAAAATTGTCTTTTGCCATTTACTTTACAACAAGCCCATAGGAAATCAACCCATTGAAATTGCTTAATTTTTACTCTAAATTAATTTAAGTATTTGCAGTGGAAAATCCGAGTAAGAGTAAAAGTAAAAGTATTTGAAATTTCAAAAGTCGAGAAGAGTAAAAGTAAAAGTATTTGAAATTTTAAAATCGAGTAAAAGTAAAAGTAAAAGTAATCCAAAATCCGTTACTTTTATTACTTTAAGTAAAAGTAAAAGTAACTTTTACAACACTTACTAACCACTCAACGGATTAAGGTGAATGAGGTATCGTTGGAAAGCTTATACCGTGGGATATGGTAAGGGGTTGGATGTTGGAAACAACTACATGAAGATTTATCTGGACAACGCATTCTCACCAAAGGGTCCCCCTATGAATTTTGGAAGTTAAAAATTTTTGTTGCAATTAGTAATTGGCTTAGACACCTTGGTAAGCGTAATTGGCCAGATGGGAAACCAGAGTATCATGTTTTTTTTTGAAAAAAAAATGAACATTGACGTTGGAAGGCTGCTGGACAACGTTTTTCACTAAAAAGGCGAACGAAATTTATGAATAACCGCGAAAAGGATTGGGCTAAATGAGGTATCATTGCAAAGCTTAAGTTTAAGAGGAATCATTTTAAAATGGTTGAATGTTTCAAAAAAATTACATATGCATCTTTAGACTGGACAAGGCATTTTAATTAAGAGGAATTATGAATTTGGAAAGTTAAAAAAATTTTTGTCTTTGAATTGGCTCAAACTTATTGGTAAGAATAATTAACCAATGTAAAGCTAGAATATCATGTTTTTGAAAAAATGAACATGGACATATTTATGTTGGGACAACGTTTTTTGATGAAAAGGGAAAATGACCTTTCTCTACAGAAGGCGGGTTGGGCTTATGTAGAAATTATCCTAGTTTCATCCATGAAATGCACAAAAGGGTTGAATATTTGAAAAAAAAATAATTAGGACAACTTTGTGCTAGACAACGTATTTTTACCAAAGGGGGGACCCTTCTCCCCAACCACAAAACGGATTGGGCTAAATGAGGTATCATTGCAAAGCTTACAGTCTGGGGAATGTCACAAATGGGTTTAAAATAAAAAAATACATGGACAACTTTATGCTGGATAACAATTTTTACCAAAGAGTGAAGTATCTTCCTCCCCAAGCACAAAATAAATTGAGGTAAATGAGATATTATGGAAAACATTATAGTTCAAGGAGCATCGCAAGGGAGTTGAAATTAATAAAAAATTATATGGACAACGCATTTTCACGGAAGCAGAAAGGGCCCTTTTCCCCAGTGACAAAACGGATTGGGCGAAATGAGATAATATTACAAAGTTTACAGTCACGGGAATGTGATAGAATGATTGAATTTTGAAAAAAAATTAATAAATGCATATAAAAAATATAGGAAAAAATTATTTGTCAGTCGTATGGCTGACA
>JASAMX010030388.1:0-12504 GCA_030248175.1 Microlaimidae sp. YZB2_3 | reverse complement strand
GGCCTTGGTTAGGTTCTGTACTCAAAGAGAGAAAAAAAGAAAAAAAAACAATGAAATGATGAAAATAGCAGAATTAAACTATGCATAGACTATGCTTAGTATAATATTAATTCTGTTTTATCTAATCATTATTATTATTTTAAAAAAATGTTTTTGTATTAAATTACAATCGATAGTGTTTGGTATCGAGCTGTTATGCTGCTCAAATTTTTCAAATTTTCAAAAAAATTTGTACCCATAAAAAAGTTTCTTTTAAACTTAAACCTTATTAAAAAATTTCAAAAATGCGAGTTTTTTCAAAACCAAACTTTGGTGGGTATTTAAACTGTTACTATAAAAAATTGATAGCCACCATGAAAAAAATAAAAATATATTTATAACGGCAAGCACTAAAAGACACCTACCACACCTACTACACCTACCACACCGACCGACCTAAGCAACCTAAGCAAAACCTCAAAATCAAACAAAACATTAAATTTAGCTTGATTTTAAGGTTTTGCTTAGGTTGTTGGATTTTGTAGGGCTTTCCCCCTCGGCGGCCGTCGGGAGAGGGAGAGATGTGGAGGTGTCTTTAGGCTTGTTTTAAACTACCGACACTTGGTAATACAGAAAAATAAATATTAATTTAATTAAAGGCTTAATAAAACAATTTCGTTAAACATTAATTATATATTCCAAAAAAGGTCATTTTTTGGGTATAAATCGGCTCATAACTCTTAATGAAAAGCTCAAATCTAAAAAATAACCACCAAAATCTAGTCTACGGGTCCGATTTAGGGTATAAAGATGTTTTATAAGTGTATTTTAATTTAGGGTCGGTCAAATCAAATTTTGGGACGCGTATGGGAATCCTACCATAAATTTAATTGTTTTGTGTTTAGTTAGGGAAAGGGAGGGAGGAGGTTAAAATTTGAGAAACACATTTTTACCCATATCGTTTTTTTGAAGTGCATTCTATTATTCATATCGTTTTTCAATTTAAAAAAAAAAGACAAAAAACGCTAATTTTAGGTCAAAAAGGTCTTTTTTATAGCATTTCGAGCGTTTTATTGCTTAAAACATTTTCGGAAGTTAAATTTAAACTAAAGAAGTCATTTTAAAGACATTTTTTCTTAATTTTTCCAAAATTGGAGGGTTAAACTTTTCTCGTCTCACCTACATCTGAGTCTTGGTGAGAGAGGGGGTTTACCTAGGTGGGCAGCCTCCCGGATTTTTTTTTGGGTATACCCGACCCCCAAAATTTGGAGAGTGGGGGTGTCCAATTATTTTTTGGGGTATACCTCAAATAACCTATAGTTAGCATTTTTAGTACTGGGACTCCTCAAATTTTAGGGGGTTTCAGCTATAATCGGGATTTTTTTGGGGGGTATAACCCCCCAACCACATCCCTGCCCACCTATGGGTTAACCTGCTTTCCCAGAATTTGGGGGAGGGGTTAGTTAACCCCCCGTAACCCTTCAATGCCAATTTATGCCCTAAGCTATTATGCTGCCCAAATTTTTTACATTTAATTTTTTTAAAAATTCTGCTTTCTCAACAACTTTTTTTTTAAATTTTAACCTTATTGAAAAAAAAACCTATTCTGTTCTGTGGTTATTAAAAAAATGTTTTAGTGTTGAATTACAATTTGCAGAGTAGCTGCTATTGTCTTAGCTGTTAAACTGCCAACATTTTTTAAAATTTAAAATTTCCACAATTTTCTAGCACCAGCAGTTTTTTTAGTTTTAACTTTATTCCAAAATTATTTTTTTGTGTTTATTTTAAAATGTTTAACCAATCAGTTACATTTATAAAAAAAGTTGTATAAATTTAAAATGTTAAATTCAAAAAAAGCGTTTTGGTATTCAATAAAAAGATTTGATTTTGATTTGCTTCAATTGATTAATATTGAAGTTATAAGCATTTTAACTGCTTATATACTGCTCAAAATAGATTGATTAAAATACAGTTAAATATGTGTGTAGTTTTTATTTTTGCACCTATTTAATAAAAACTGTTAGTTTTCTAAAAATAGCCCTTTTTTTCTCTAAAAATAGCACCTTTTTCAAATTTTAGCATTTTTTTGAAAATTTTGATAGCCCTTTTGCTCCTTTTTGTCAAAAAAATTGCCCTTTTTTCATTTTAGACCTGGCAACCCTGTGTTATTGGGTGCGTTAACCTAGCCTCTGTAACCCCACTCATAAAGCGCGATTAAAGAAGGTTTAACCAAAGATTAAGTATGGACGTCTTTTTTCATGAAAAAGGATAGAATCGGATTAAAAAGCTGATAAAAACTGACTTTAAACGCGGTTTTTGGACTTTTTTATTATGTTTTATGACTTAAAAAGTATACATACTGTTTTAACTAAAGAATTTTTCTATAAATAAATGTCAAATTTTAAGAATATTTGAAAAAAAGTCAAATACATGATATTGTTAATTTTTAGTTTTGAAATAAAAAAAAACTAAAAAAGACGAATTTTATTTCGATTTTTCATTGGCTCACATTATTAATTTAAATTGATAAAAATTTAATTCCACTGTATGTTTGATTATGCTATAGGTTTATTGATAATTATTAATCATTATTTAAAGGAATTCACTCTTTTATCAATTTATATTCTATTATGTGAGCCAATGCAAAAGTGAATCAACAATCTTTGGTTAATCCTTGGTTAATCGCGCTAGATGAGTGGGGCTGCTGGGCCCCAATTCACACAGCAGGGTAAACCAAGGACGTCTATAGTAAGGACTGGACACCCAAAACTCGGTTGATACAAAATCAGGGCCAGTGCTGGTTTTACTGAACACTAATCCCTGTCGCGGCTTTGACAAAAATGAGTCACAAACAAGTTTAAAAAACAAAGTTTGAACTAATTTTGTCAAAGCAACGACGTCAGTACGCTATATTATCATTTTACTTGCAAAATTTAAACTTTTTCAATTTTGTTTTGGAGGAAAAGCTAACAAAAACAAGTTACAACATGAACATATGTTCTTTTAATTAAGATTTAGTCAAAAAGTTGACTTTATAAAGAGAAATACAATTCCTTGTGATGAGAAAACAATTGTTAATAAAATTTATTAATATCTACAGATATCATTACTAAGAATATTTGCAAATCAACATTAGAAATATCCTTTTTATTTTAAAATCACCAACGTTTTTGTCACATAAGGATTAGGCTCTTCTAAAATACAACCATCATACACCACAAAAACTTAGATCAAATCAGTGGGAAAGAGTGGTGGGGGGCAGCTTGGGAATGTTAATTCAAATTTCAATTTTTGGCACCTCTACAGTTAAATTTTCTTGCCATAAGCAATGTATACATTGTTAGAGGGAATTAATAATTTATGAGTGTCTAAAAATGCTTCAAAAATAAAAGTACTTGAAATGGATAGAATAAATTTAGATATTTATTATTCTAGTATGGAATGGATTGGGTTAGCCCAGCAAATGGAATTATTGCACTAATGTTCAATTAAATCAATTCTCAAAGTAGTCAACAGTTATGACTGTGTAAAAAATCAGTTAATCACTCATACTTATCAATGAATGAATATTATAAATTATCAAAGTAGTCACCAATTAACTAAAATTTACAAATAGGCAACAGCAATGAAGTCAATGCAGCAACTTTTACTTAAATTAATAAAAGTATGCAATTTTAGCATACTTTTGCTTTACTCTTACTTAAATTGTATTTGAATACCTTTATTATTTTAAAAATTTTAAAATTGAACTACTTATATTTTTACTGATGTTTCCTAGAAATATTCAAATTATTTTAATATTTACATTGTTACAAATAAAAAAATGACTACGATTTTTTTAAAAAAATTACCGCCACAAAAAAACCTTGATATTCGCTGAAAATTACTATGAGCATTGGCATTTGGGAAGTAACCCCCAAGGTCTGGGGCAGTTGGGCGATAATGAGTACAAACAACACAGAAACACTAGACAAACCATTAAATATAGTTTAGAAAACAAACTCACAAAAAATATTCTACTGGGGAAGAATACATGAGCAGAACATAATATAAAAAATAAAATAACTTATAACACAATGTTGGGGAGAAATGCTTACAGAAACAAAGTGCAAAAAATATTTTACTCCACATGTGCTTGTTATTTTACTGTTTTTACAGTACATATTATTTTTGAAACTAGAAATACTACAAATAATAAAACATCTAGGGTAGTGCATTTAATTTCGGCACTTTTCCCGATTGGGCATTTTTGATTTTGGACTATATCTTTAATAATCCTGGATGGAATACGACGTTTGATAGCTCAAATGCGAGCTAATTATATGTATATGAGTTTCGTGAGCTTTTTATTTGTTATGTTATGATATTTTTATGTGAAATTATGTGATTTATAAAAAATAAATTTGTTACTCGTTTTTAGAAAATGGGCATTTCATGATTACGCAATAAATTGGTTTAAAAATTAAACTGTCCTGGTAAAATTTAGTCTATTTTCCGAATTTTTAGTCCCCGTGGTTTTACGTTGCGTCTGTGGTGAGCAATCGTTAAAAAATAAAATAGTGTAATTTCGGCACTCATATGCTGTAGGTAAAAACGGATTGAATTAAGTGGTAGGATGTTAAATTGTAGTTGTAAATAGTTAAAAAACAACGTTGAAATGTGTAGGGATCATAGCACTGCACTTAAACTCGATTAAGAGGGTCCTTTTAAAAAATGCCGAAATTAAATGGACCTTTTTCCAAAATTTTGCTCATTTTGATACCATTTGGCATTTTAGCTGTAACTTTTTGCCAGTTACACATTGAACAACAAGTAGAAGCTTAAATTAAAGAAAACTGTCTAGATATAATGATAGGCTTTTAAATTTTTGAAAATGATGATTTTTTGACTGAGAAACAATCGATTATTTGTAAAGTGTCGAAATTAAATGCACATATTTAATTTCGGCAATTTTCCATTTTCCATTTTTAAACTGATTTAATTAAGTAAAAAACAACTTTTGTACAGTGAAACTTTTGTGACGCAAAGCAGTATCGTGAAAGCTTCAAAATGAGCTATCAAACATGAATCGGGCCATACGATAAAAAGTTACATTTGAAAAACAAAAAAGTGCCAAAATTAAATGCACTACCCTATTTGACAAATTTTAACGTGCTTTTTTGTATTACATTAAAGCATAAACAAAATGTGTTTTTTCTGGTTCACGGAAATAAATTTACATATGAGAAACCTTAGTTTTTTCTAAATCGTTTTTTCGTTTTGTCAAAAAAGGGCCCAAAAAATGAGGTTTCGAGATTTTTGGCATTATGAAAATAAAATAGTCTCATTTTGTCAAAAAGTTATTTTTTTTGGATATTTACAAAAAAGGGCCCCATAAATGGGGCTTCAAGATTTTTTGGCTTTGTGAAAACAAAATAGTCTCGTTTTGTCAAAAATCTCGTTTTTTCATTTGTAAAAAAAATTGGGTGTTTTTGTTTGTTTTTTTTACAAAAAAAAGGCCCCGAAAATGGGGCTTCGAGTTTTTGTGCGGTCTTGTTTTGTCATATGCCGCTTCATCGCGAAGCCGATTAACCTCTTTAATGTTGCGCATCTTACTGGAAAAATTGATAATAACATTTGCAGTTTCAACTTAAGCCAGATTTATAAATTTATTATGTCATAAAAGTGCATGTTTGTGTGCGCTTCTGAACGGCCTAGGATAGACCGTTTCGGAGACCACTTCTTCAGCACCATACCCGCTTCAAAGTTGTAAAAATACATTTTATTTACTTCAATAAAATTTATTGAGAATTTAAAAAAAATTATTAAATTATAATATATAGCAAAAAACTTGGATTTACTACTGAAAACTTTTTATGTAACTTTGAAACGGGTTGTGGACATGCTTTTGCAAATAAAAAGTCAAGAATTAAAAAAAAATTATGAAATTAACAAATCAATAAAATCTTAAAATTTGAACTTAAATCGTTTTCTGACTCTGACTCTGAAACTTAAATCGTTTTCTACACAGGTCTGATCTGACTCTATGATTAATAAAACTCTATTTGACCTAACTTAACTATAATTTGTGAATAAGTCAATAGCATTGGTTTTATTTTTGGTATTTTGGTCAGAGAATGTTTACAAAATTACCCTGTCTACTTAGGGATTACACAATTACCTTCAGCTCTGGGGATTCATATTGACTTGTCCTGGATTTATTTCTATCAAGAGTTTCAGTTACGAAGTCTTCCGGTAGAAAGTGCAAAGAGCACAAATGGGAACTGGCTGTGGGCATAAAGTCTTTTCTGACCAAATTATGAAGCCATCTTTTCAACAGCTCTTTATTTTTTAGTGGAAACTGAAAAAACTAATTGTTTTCGGTGTGTTTTCCTGCCGATAACCACTGCGACAGTTTACTGCTGCACATGTATATCCTATTTTAACTAATTTTAATGTTTTTTGTTCAATTTACATTATCACATTAATGCACGCACCGAGTTTTTTTCGTTTTCGGAAGTTTTGAATCTTTGCGCCGCCGCGTGTCGCTGGACGGCAGGCCCTGACTATGGATATTTTCGTTTTTGTTTTTAAAAAGCGTGTCCAGTCCTTCTAAACTTTAGAAGTCCATGGGTAAACACCGTGCAAGGGTAACGGGACTTTAGAGCCGGAGTGAGGGGACTTTAGAGCCGAGGGTCTTTAGAGCCGTAGTGTGGGACTTTAGAGCCGTATTGGAGGGACTTTGGAGCCGTAAAGTAACTTTTGTGTTCAGAAAATTCATAAAAAATTAAAATTAAGGGACTTTAGAGCCGAACTCCTAAATTTATTATTTTTTTGTTATGTGCGTTACATATTTTACAAATTTAGTACATTTTTTATGGAAATTAGTGAGATTTTGACTTGTAAAACTGTTTAACACCTTTCAATAGTATTTTTAAAAACCTTTTGGTGTCAGCAAAGAATATTTTCGGCAAAATATTTTCCAAAATATTTTTTTCTTTAGGCACTAAATTTATCAGCATTTCAATAGCTTTTAAGCTTTTTTTAGACTTTTATCATGAGTTTTAGGTTTCGCTTAGGCTTAGGAAAGAAAAAGTTTTTTTGTCTTGATTTTTGTTGTGCAAAAATTTTTTAACATAAAACATCTTTTATATTTTTTATAATAAATATTTTAAAAAACGTGAATCTTAACCCTTAGCCATACCTTAAATTCATATAAAAAATCTTTATTTAAACAAATCAAAAATCGAAGCCATGTTCTTGCACTAAAATAATAATATGAAGTTTATCAATTTCTCGAGCATAATTAATTTAAATTTCCATTTTAAATTTACTAATTTAATGGTTTTTAAGCTTAATTTAATGTTTTTGATAGTGTAATTCAGTTTAAAATCATTAATTTTTAAAAATTTACATGAAGAAACAGCCAAAATGATTCAAAAAGCATTTAAATTTGTTTAATTTGTTCTTTTTTGTTGATTCCGCCTGACCTGCACATCAATATATAATTTGCAGAAATTTGAGGCGGAGTCGGAGTCAGAGTCGGTGGAATTTAGTGTTTGCCAGAAATTTTATGTGTTATGTAAATGTTTTAATATTACTTGTATATTGTTTTACTATTGTTTGCAAACGCATTTTTCATTTCGGCTCTAAAGTCTCTGCCGCGGCTCTAAAGTCCCCAGGTCCGGCTCTAAAGTCCCGGCTCTAAAGTCCCTCGGCTCTAAAGTCCCCAAACCCACTAAAAGACACCTACCACACCTACTACACCTACTACACCGACCGACCTAAGCAACCTAAGCAAAACCTCAAAATCAAACAAAACATTAAATTTTGCTTGATTTTAATGTTTTGCTTAGGTTGCTTAGGGAAATTTTTAGTAACAAGCTTGGGTTAGCTTAGTTTAGGTCGGTCGGTGTAGTAGGTGTAGTAGGTGTGGTAGGTGTCTTTTAGTGCTTGCCCAAGGCAAACGGTAATTCCCATGGACCATGGACCAACATGGACCCAACATGGACCCGCCCATGAGGGGTGAAAGACTCACTCTAACATTACAAAACAATGTAAAGTTGTTAGTGCACCTCAGGCTTAGGCTTAGACTTAGGCTTAGTATCAACCTAAGCCTAAGCCTAAGCCGTTTAAAAGTTAAAACTAACAATTTTATATTGTTTTGTATTTTTAAAGTGAATCTTTCACCCCTCATGGACGGGTCCATGTTGGGTCCATGTTGGTCCATGGTCCATGGGAATTACCGTTAGCCCCGTGCAATAAAATAAAAACTTTAATATCAAAAACTTAAGTCGCAAAAATGTTATATTAGTTAAATTTTTTCATTAATACCAGTTAGGAAACAAAAAATTTAGAAAATTTAAAATATGTGCACAATGTATAATCTAGTTACTCAACGGGCGCTATCGACGGGCGCTATCTCTCTAGACGGGCGCTAACATCACCGCGGTTATGAAACATATGAAACCATAGGTCTTTTTTTGGGGGGGGGACAGAGGGTTGCACCCCCCTAGAGCCAAAATTTTGGAACCCCCCTAGAAAAAATTCAGGGGGCCCCCCTCCCCCCCAAAGCTCGAGAGCGGTCCGGCCTGACCCCCCCTAGCGAGGCTGACCCCCCTCCCTCCCCCTCCCGCCCCCCAATTCGGAAGTATATTTTTTATTCACTGTCAAAAACACAGGTTTTTAGTTAAAAACAGTGTTTAAATACAATTTTTAGGACAAAATAGGCTGTTTAGATACATAAAATTCAATATTAGACCTAAAAACACTTAAATTATTGAGTTAAAAAAATTTTGCTGAAAAATTGGACCCCCCTAAACTCCGTGGATTTTGGCACTTCCTTAAGAAGTGCCAGCACTTCCAGCACTTCTTGAGGAAGTGCCAGGATCCACGCGCATTTTGGCACTTCCTCGCGCTATTCTGGCACTTCCTGCTGGAAGTGCTAAAAAATTGGGACCAAAATACTTTTTCAGGATTAAATGAATATGAAAACTGGATATGCATGAATGTCTGTGCTTTTATTTATTATTTGAATATTTCAATCCAAATAAAGTTTTTGTAAAAAATAATACTTGTAAAATGTATATAAACAAGAATATCTAAAAACGAACAATAACATAAATGTATTATATTAAAACATGTTAAGTAAATGCACCATAAAATGTTGTAAAGTGGTGGCACTTCCTCTCCCCACCCCCTGTGGAAGTAAGGAAGTGCCAAAATCCGTGACGTCAGTTAAATATGGATTTTAGCACTTCTTCAAGGAAGTGCCAAGCTAACAAGCTGAAATTGGAATCTGGCACTTCTTCCTGGCACTTCCTCCTGGCACTTCCTGCTTTTATTGTTATTTTTAAAAACATAAATTATGCATTTTTACCTGAGTAAGCCTCACTAACAATTAAAAATGCAATTCTAGGGTTTTTTGGGTCCCTGAATTTAAATTTTGGGTCAAAAATTAAAAAATCCTAAATATTTAACCTGAAATGAGCATATCTCACTAACAGTAAAAAAATTTTTTTTCCTGATATTTAGCTAAAATTTCAACATATGGGTTTTCTTTGGCCCTAATTTAATTTTAATCAAAAATTAAGAATTTTTAAATATTTAACCAGAAATGAGCATATCTCACTAACAGTGAAAAAAAAATTTTTCCTCAAATTTAGCTAAAATTGCAATATATAGGTTTTCTTAGGCTCTGATTTTAAAAGGAGGATATAGGAAGTTTTTATAAATTTGTTAACAAAAACATTAAATCAAGAAGTTATATTCCACCTTTGGTTAAAAATGGCTCCACTCTTGCATTTGAAGACTCTAAAAGGCTGAAATATTTGCTGAATATTTTAGTTCCATTTTTACAACTCAACTGATGATGGAAAATTTCCTCCATTTCATCCTGAAACTAAATTAAACTAGAAAATATAAAATTCTCAACAAATGAAGTGTTAAAAATGTTTAAAAAAATGCCAAATAAATTTTCTAAAACTCCTGATTGTCTGCCTGCCTATTTTTTGAAGCGCCTTGCAAAAGTACTGGCTGAACCTTTAGCTAAAATTTTAACAAATCTTTTTAAACTGTAAAACTACCAAATTATTGGATAATAGCCTTAATTATTCTCATATTTAAAAAGAAATTAAAAAACAGAAAAGAAAACTATAGACCAATCTCATTAACCTCTTACTCCTGTAAAACCATGGAGGCGTTATTTCGTGACAAACTTTACTCTTGTTCCATAAAATATTATCAAGGTTTCAACATGGTTTTAAGGACAAAAGTTCAACTGGTTACGCAACTAATAGAAGTAGTAAATGATTGGAACTAAAGCCTAAAACACAAGAATTTTGTGGATGTTATTGATTTGACTTTGCCAGAGCTTTAGACTCTGTTTCTCACCAAAAACTTCTATACAAGCTTAAACAATATGGAGTTAGAGGAAATTTTTTTAATTAGATCAGTGCCTTTCTGACTAACAGGACATTAAAAGTAGTTATTAATAATTCTGTTTCCTCCTCATACAAAGTAACCAGTTCAGTTCCGCAAGGTTCAGTTTTGGGCCCACTTTTATTTTTAATATAAATCAATGATATTGTTAACTGTGTAAAAGAGTCAAAAATTATATTATTCGCAGATGATGTGAAAATATATACAGACTTTTTAATAAGTAATAATGAAGCTCTGAATCTTCAAGTCTTTAAAATGCAAAAAGATCTTCACAAAGGGGCTGAGTGGGCAAAAACCGGGCAACTAAACCTTGCTGAAGACAAACGTGAAACTTTCCATATGGTCCTCATATGTGATTTTGTATGCAACGATTACACCATAAACAAAAAAGTTCTAAAGACAACCAAAAACACACCAGAGATTTAGGTATTTATATGTCTCATAACCTGAAGTTTTCTTATCATTGTCAAAAAATACCTGAGTCTGCTCTGCAAAGGTCTGCATTAATTTTCAGAACTTTCTCAGCTAAATCAGTTACAACTTGGTATGAGCATATAAATCATATATTACGCCACTGCTTGAATATGGCAGCGTCATTTGGAATCCTTATCTCATAAAAGATTGTAATTTAATAGAAAAAGCTCAAAAATGTTATACCAGAACATTATTTAGATGCTGTGGTCTAAAATACACTAACTATGAAAATCCGTTGACTTTTTTAAAACTTGAAAAACTTTCAGATAGAAGAGCTAAAACAGACTTATGTGAAATATACAAAATAATAAATGGCAAATCATGTCTTTAATCAAAAGATTTTTTTTCAACATCAACCAAACTCGAGGACATCCTTTTAAACTGCAAATTGATGAAAATAGAATTGATACAAAAATTGAGCTCTTTCAAACCGCGCTATTTTAAAATGGAATGCTTTAGATACCTCCCAGGTCACTGCTGATTCGGTCACAATTTTTAGAAAATCGCTAAAATAACATAAGGTGTGTTTTAATTTTAACATTATTATGCTCAGTTTTAGTGCCTAATCGTAACAACTTGAGCCTTTTGAGCATTTTTTAGCTTAACTGTGTTGCTTTTAGATTGCACACAGCAAGTTCTTTATCTTACTTGATTACACATTCTTAATTTTACAAAAGTGGTATTTTAGTTTTTTTCCTTTTACCGGGTCTCCCAACTTTAGTGTTTATTTTGTATATGTATATTTATCTAGTGTTGTTTTTTGTAGTATGGTATTTATTAAAATGTATTTTCTTCTACTTGTTCTTTTTATTATAGAGTGTGTTCTGTTTAACTAATTGTGATATATTTTTTTAACCTAACTAAACTTTCTTGTGTGCTGATTTACGCATATTGTGGATTTATAGATAATTGCTAAAAATAAATTTCTTTCTTTCATATATATAAGAAAGAGAAACGGTCCCAAAACTGAGCCCTGTGGTACTGAACTTGTAACTGGGTTTATAAAGGCAAAAAAGTATTGTTTATCACTATTATCATTTCTCTATTAGTTAAAAAAGCTTCTATCCATTTTATAACGTCTATTAAAAATTTTGATATTTATTTAATTTAAACAAAAGCTTTTGATGCGATACAGTATTAAAAGTCTTAACAAATTCTAAGCAAACTACATCAACTGATTTTTTTACCTTGAAAAGCCAAAATCCAATCATTGTAAACATCAAGAAGCTGTGTAACTGTTAAGCTTTTATCTTTAAAACCATGCTGAAGGTGAGATAATATATTTACAAGAAAGATATAAAGCTCAGCTTTTACAATCTCTTCCATAATTTTACAAGAAAAACGTGTAAGAGAGATTGGAGGATAGTTTTCTTTTTGACATTTTGAACATTTTTGTACACTGGTGTAGGAAGTGCAATTTTCCAATCACTTGGAAATTCACCTGAATCAAAAGATTTTTAAAATATTTTACGAAGGGGTTTTGCAATAACTTTTGGTAAGCGCTTTAATAAAAGAGCAGGAATGCCATCAGGAGAACAAGAGAATTATTATTAATAGTAGTTTCTTTAGTTTCAAAATATCTCTTACAGTAAAATTTATGTTTTCAAGTATTTGGTTGTTATTTGGTTCAAA
>JASAMX010030386.1:0-44100 GCA_030248175.1 Microlaimidae sp. YZB2_3 | reverse complement strand
ATGGAGGGGGCACGGGGACGATTTTTTAGAAACAAGAGGGGACAAGCGGGCGGAAAGAAAGAAGAAAAGGAGGAAAAGAGGAAAGAAAAAGACAAAAAACGAAATCAGGTAAAAATCGGTAAAAATGGTTAAAATACATGAAGATCAGCTGAAATCCCAAAAGATTGCGATGATGGCGGTAATCATAGGTCAAAAATGGCGTAATAATTTCGGAGATCTCATTTTGGCGAGCCGATGAACGAGGAGCATTCCGGTTCATGCACGGTATCCGTAGCATAACGAATGAAAAGCTCACGACAGTCATCTACATATAATTGACTCATTTGTGCTATCAAACGTCGTATTAAGTCCAGGATTACAAAAAGAACTAGTCAGAAATCAAAAAATTGGAAAATGCCGAAATAAAATGCACTTCCCTGTGATCCCCTAAATTATTTGCAAATTTTTGTCTTTTTTAAATGTTTTTGGAGAAAAATTTTTCAGCAACATTTTTATGGTTTTGATAGAATTTTTTAAGATTTAAGCTAGCAAACTTGGGGACAAGAAGAGGTGGCAATATAACAAAATATTTTCGGAGGAACTTTAAAAATCAAGTTTCTCTAGCAAATTTAGAAAATTGCCTTTGTATGCAAAAAAAGATTAAATGGTGGTCCTTTTTTAAAGACGTATCATAAATTAATTTTTGTATTACCACTTGGCAGATTATTTTGAATAATAATCCACCTACTTCATTTTTTTAGAATAAACGGATCCTAAGAGCTAAGCCTACAATATAAATTAAAGCTATAAAGACTTAGTTTCATGCCCTATACATTATAAATTAAAATAAGTTTTAAAAGCTAACAACGTTTTGGCGCATTAATATTTAATTTTTGGGAATATCAATGAATTTGAGATGAATAGAACACAACATACCAAAAGGGCTTCTCCCAGTTGAATTGATTTAGCAATTATAGGTAAAGTTTCTTCAATTTAGTTAGAAATAGCTAAATGGCCACCATACCATAGAACTGCTACTAATAACATCAGGTCGCAAGTAAACACTTATATAGCATAGTCCTGGATGCACAAATCCCAAAATTGTGGTACTTTCTATTTAATTATCGGTAAAGTTTTCTCCTCGTTTTTTGGGACGGGTGATGGTCCGAGACCTGAATTGTTTTTGAAGCAAGGGAAGGCTTAGTGGGGTATCCCCGGCCCTAGATTTAGAAGGATTTTGACCAAAAAAACTTAGCATTTTTTTTACCTTTAATTTGGAGATGGATATCGGTAAAATGCACTCCAGAAAAAGAACAATTGAGGTATTTTGCATTTCTCCAATTTAACCCACCCTAATTTGGGTTAACCCCCCACTCCGGACCAACTTTCCCATGTATGAATTTTACCCATATTGTTTTTTGTAGTTTTTTGCCATATTATAGTTTCTCGATTTTGAAAAAAAAGGTTAAAAAATTCGCTTAAATTTCCATGTTAAAACCCCTTTATTATTGCATTTTGAGTTTTTTATTGCAGCTTGAAACGCTCGACTATTCAACTCACCCACTAGGAGGCAGTGGCTGGGTTTGATCCTTTCTAAATTTAGGGAGAGTGGTTAACATAGATGAACACGGTCAAAAAGCTAGGGGGGTGTTTACCCCGGGTAAATGACATTTCAAACTCTAGAAGGGGGTCCTACGGGGGTCGAAAATCCCCTAGCTTTCCAGGGGGGTCGACCCGGGGTGGAAGATTTTAAAACCTAGAAGGGGGTCAGGTGGGGTCAAATTTCCAAAACAAAATACTTTTAAATCATTAAATGTTGAATAATAGTTTTTTTATAAAATAATACTACATTTCGTCGTTACTACGGCAAAATGAGCCACATTTCGTATAAAATTTATGTGACTGTGACTCATTTTAAATTTAAAACAGGACCTTATTAACTACAGAATGAGTCACAGTCACGTGTATTTTATAATGACAGTGGCTCATTTTGCCGTAGTAACGACGATTTTATTGAATAAAAAGCGATATTTAGGTATAAAAAGGGTGTAAAAACATGATTTTGTGTTAAAAATTCACGTTTTTGGAAGAAAATTTAGTATAAAAAAGTACTTAAAACTTTCTCGAGAAGGGAGGGGGGAGGCGTCAGAATTCAAAATCTAGAGGGGGGTCGTAGGTAAAAAATTCGAAAATTGGTGGGGAGGGGGGCCGTGGATTTTTTTCTAGGAGGGGGGAGCCCCAAAATTTCGAAGCTAGGGGGTCAGGTGACCCCCCCCCCCCCCCCCCCCTCCCCTCCCCTTGTTCATCTATGGTGGTTAACCTTTTAAAACATTTGATAGGACAACTCTCAAAAATTTATTTTTAGAAAATGTACCCCCAAATTTAAGGGAGGCGGCTGGGGTCAACTTTAAACTGTGTCAATCAGAACTAAGCATAATGAAAGATATTTCTTTGCCATACGTAAAGCGTAAAAAAACAATCTATTTTTGAAAAACAAATTCAGATTTCCAATCCGACCATAGTCTGGTCCTAAAACCATATTTTCATGCTTCGTTTGTCCATACGTAAGCTGTAAGCAAAAACAGCTTGCTTTTGTTGATTCCAAAAAATGTTTAGTTTGAGTGGTAAGCGGCTCGCCTCCCCCAGCTTCACAAGCGACGCTTCGCACAGTTTTCATGGAACCAATCACTTCATCCGCCACTTCGTTTGCTTTAGCCAAAGAGTCCTGGGTTTCTTTGGATCATTTCTAAATAATAAAATGCAAAAAAATCAAGCGAAATACGTAGTTAAAAAAAAAATTTTTTTTTTTTTTTTTTTTTTTTTTTTTTAAAAATGACAGCAAAATGAGCCACTGCCAATAATAAAAATAACATTACTGTGATTCATTCAGTGGTTTTTTTTTTTTTAATAGGGTGCTGTTTCTAATTTATATACTTTTTTACAACATTTAAGCGAAGATTTTAATGAATTTTAAAGAGAAATTCAGAAAAATTTTTCGTGCTATCGGACGATTTTTAATGTTATACCTTTTTAAACCGGAAATTTTTCAAGTTTAACTTAAAAAACAATGCAAATAACAACAAAAACAATCTCCTAGCGCGAAGAGCAAAAAATTTTACCCTTTTTACTGCCTTTTTTACGCGATTTTGAAATTGGAGGGCAACCCCCACTTTCTCCCCCTACAAAAAATTTGTATGGAGTACAACCCCCCCCTTTCCGAAATCCTGGCTACGCCCCTGGAGAGGGGCACGGGGGGCCACTTTTTTTAAACGGGGGGGGCAATAAAAGAAAGCAGGGGCGTAAGCAGGGGGGAAAGAAAAAAAAGAGAAAAAAAGGAGAAAAAAAGAGGGGAAAAGAGAAAAAAGGGACAAAAAAAGCAGAAAAATAAGGTAAAAATAGGTCTGAAATGGCTTAAAATGGCTTGAAATGGCAAAAAAAATTGCGATGATGGCGTCATCATAGGTCAAAAATGGCGTCATAATTTTAGGAGACTTTTTCATTTTTTGGCGGGGGGGCGGGGGAAAAAACGGGGGAAAGGGGGGCAAATCCTCCAATAAAACTGGGGGGGGGGCATTTCCAAACCGTGCACAGGTCTGTCATAAGCGTACATTTTATTTGTACTGTGGCTTATTTTGCCATAGCGACAACGAATAGAAAAAAAGATGCTTTCCCCTTTCCACATTTTATAATTTTTTACTCTACCCCGACAATGAATTTCCAAATTAACCATGCCTCGCTTTCTCTTATTGTTAGAGTTGACTTCGCGGTTTTTGATTTAGAAGTTAAGAAACGGTCGTTCATTCCGTATGGAAGGATCACCCTTTGTTGTTTTCAATGTTATGTTATAAAAGTTGAATACGACTAAATGCATCCTAAATTCATACATTTTGGCACCGCATTGATTGTAAAAATCATGGATAACCGAGTGGTACCGTGTGGCTTTTCCCCGAAGACCCCTGGAAGGCTACCCGTATCCCCGAGACCCATTTCTAACCCCCCTAAAACTCTTAGTCAAGCCACTGTTCCACCCAGTGGCGTGCCCAGCGAAGGACGGAGAGGGGCGGACGTCTAGCCTTTTAACCAAATCGATTAAGATTTTTTCGTAAGGGGGGACCATAGATGAACATGGTCACCGAAGCTAGGGGGTGTTTACCCCGGGTAAATGACATTTCAAAATCTAGGGGGGGGTCCAGGGGGGGTCGAACTCGAAACCCCACTAGCTTGCTAGAGGAGGTCGACCCGGGGTGGAAAATTTTGAAACCTAGTGGGGGGTCAGGTGGGGTCCAATGTCCGAAGCAAAATACTTTCAAACATAAGTGAGAAAAGGGGGAAAGCAGGGTGGGGTACCCCCCTGATCCCCCAAATTTTGGACTGAGACGAAAATCAAAGGGCCCCCTCCCTCCAAATTTCCGAATTTTTTACCCCTGACCCCCCTCTGGATTTTGAAATATGACCCCCCTGCCCCCTCGGGAAAATTTTAGGTACCTTTTTTATACTAAATTTCTCTCCAAAAACGTGAATTTTCATCACATATTTATGCTTTTACACATACATGGGCAAGTTGGTCCGGAGTGGGGGGGTTAAACCCCAAATTAGGGGGGGGGGGTTAAAATCCGAGAAACGCAAAATACCCATATCGTTTTTTTTCTGGAGTGCATTTTACCCATATCGTTTTTCGATTTTGAAGGAAAAATAGGTAAAAAACGCTAATTTTAGGTAAAAAAGCCCTTTTTATTGCATTTTTGAGCTTTTTATTGCTTAAAACATTCATTTTGACATGAAAACTTAAGTTTGGAGGCAGTTAGAAGTCATTTTAAAGACATTTTTTTTCTTCATTTTTCCAAAATTGGGGGGGGGGGGGTTAACTTTGTCTCCTCCCCCCCACATTTGAGTGGGGGGGGGGGGTTAACCCCCCTTCTAGAATTTGGGGGGGGGGGTTAACCCCCCCCACCCCCCCCCCCCCCGTGCCCATGTATGCTTTTACACCCTTTTTATACATGAATATGGCTTTTTATTCAATAAAATGTAGTATTATCCTATAAAGAACAGTTATTAAAGTTATTATGGTTTAAAACCGTTCTGCTTCTTGGACACCGGACCCCACCTGACCCCCGTGTCATTTCAAAATTTCGCACCCCGGTTTGATCCTAAAAAGCTAGGGGAGTCCGGACCCCCTTGGGACCCCCCTCCTAGAATTCAAAATTCGATTTACCTCCGGGAAACCACTCGAGCTTTTCCTACTGTGCTCACCTATGCTTTCCAACCATCAAAAGTTTAATAATAGTTTTTTATAAGATAATAATCTTACATTTTATTGAATAAAAAACGGTATTCTGGTATAAAAAAGCAAAGGGTGTAAAAAATTCACTTTTTTGGAAGAAAAGTTAGTATAAAAAAGTACTTAAAATTTTCTCCAGAGGGGAGGGGTTCAGATTTCAAAATCCAGAGGGAGGTCAGGGCAGGAGTAAAAAATTCGAAAATTTGGGGAGAAGGGGCCCCCTGGATTTTTTCTAGGGGACGGGGGGGGGGGGAAATTCCCAGACTAGGGGGCTGGGACCTCACTCTAACCTCCCCCCTTTTCAACTATAGGAGGAGACCCTTACGTTTTTTTTGAATCTTTTTAAAAAATTCTTTAATATCAAAAATGATTTCAAACTGCTCCTAAAAATGCTTTAAAATTGTAAGAAATTTAACTCAGAGTAATAATAATAATAAGGCTTAGGTAAAGTTTTTATGTTAATAATTAAAGCTTTAGATAAATGTTTTCTGCTTTTAAAAAAGTCTTTTTAATACATTGATTGTGCATTTTTTTATAGTTTAATGAAAACTTAATATTAAAGTACTTAAACTTTAAGCAAAAAAATAAGTTTACGGACCAACCACACCTTTTTTTCGGCCCTGCAAAAACAACACTTCTCCGTGATTGTTTTTTAGTACTTATTTAGTAATCTTTGCACAATATTGTGCAATTAAGTGTAGTACTACAGATTGTTTTTATTTACTTCCTCGTAAGTAAGAACGTGTATAAAAAAATTACCCAAAAATGGGGTAACTTTGGCGTTTTTTTTTAATTTTCATTCGTTTTTTAAAAGACATTTTTCAAGTTTTGTTTTATGGATGTCTAGCTTACAGTTCAGCGAGTAAATCTACACGTTTTCAGCTACTGTAGTAGCTTCTAAAGACCTTTTTTTTTAAATTTCTCACCCTAGCTGAAGTTGCCCCCCGTTGGGGCAATTTTGGCCAACCTGTGCTAAACAAAAATTGAAGTGCAAAAACGCAACATTTGAATATTTGGAGCTATTTTGGCAGGTTTAGAAGTTTTAAAAATACTTTTTATTCAGCCCCAGACTGGTCCATGGCCCCGGGGTTTTATTGGGGGACAATTCCAAAACGGGGGGGCAATAAAAGGGGGGACAAGCAGGGGAGAAAGACAAAAAGAGTGAAAAAAAGAGAAAAAAAGAAAGGAAAAGGTAAAAAAGAGACAAAAAACGAAAATAAGGTGAAAATAGGTCTAAAATGGCTTAAAATACATTGAATAAAATAGGCTAAAAACTGCAAAAAATCCCGATGATGACGTCATTATAGGTCAAAAATGGCGTCATAATTTAAGGGTACTTTTTCATTTTTTGACGGGGGAGCAAATTTTGGACCCCCCCCCCCTAGAAAAAATTCAGGGGCCCCCCCTCCCCCCAAGCTCGAGAGCGGTCCGGTCTGACCCCCCCCTAACGAGGCTGAACCCTCCCCCCCTCCCGACCGATTTAGAAGTATATTTTTTATTTACTGTCAAAAACACGGTTTTTTAGTTAAAAACAGTGCTTAAATACACTTTTTAGGCCTAAATAGGCTGTTTTAATACATAAAATTCAATATTAGACCTAAAAACACTTAATTATTGAGTTAAAAAAATTTTGCTAAAAAATTGAACCCCCCCTGACCCCCCCCCCCCCTAAATTTGAACTCTCGCACCCGCGGTCGACCCCCCCTAAAACGCCAGGGGAGTCCGGACCCCCCTACCCCCCTAAACAATTTTTGCCTTCCACCCGGGGATGCCCCCCCCCCTAGCGGACCGGACCAAAAACATCTATGGACAGAGGGTCCTATCCCTCACCCAGGGCCAAATTTTTGGACTCCCCCTTAGAAAAAATCTAGGGCCCCCCCCTCCCCCCAAAGCTGGAGAGCGGTCCGACCTGATCCCCCCCTTGCGAGTCTGACCCCCTCCCCCCTCCCTCCCGACCAATTTGGAAGTATATTTTTTATTTACTGGTCAAAAACCCGGTTTTTTAGTAAAAACTGTGTTTAAATACA
The DNA here is from genome assembly GCA_030248175.1 of Microlaimidae sp. YZB2_3. Classification (NCBI taxonomy): domain Eukaryota; kingdom Metazoa; phylum Nematoda; class Chromadorea; order Desmodorida; family Microlaimidae; species Microlaimidae sp. YZB2_3. The sequence goes on along the minus strand of JASAMX010030386.1, from coordinate 36,816 downwards.
CTTTCTAGGCCTAAATATGCTGTTTCAGTACATAAAATTGAAACATAGGTGAGCACGGTCCGGGAAGCTAGGGGGGGGGTGGTTACCCGGGGTAAATCGAATTTTGAATTCTAGGAGGGGGGTCCCAGGGGGGTCCGGACCCCCCTAGCTTTTTAGGGGGGGTCGACCCGGGGTGCAAAATTTTGAAATCTAGAGGGGGATCAGGTGGGATCCGGTGTCCAAAGCAAAACAGTTTTAAACCATAATAACTTTAATAATTGTTCTTTTTATAGGATAATACTACTTTTTATTGAATAAAAAGCCATATTCATGTATAAAAAGGGTGTAAAAACATGAATATGTGATGAAAATTCACGTTTTTGGAAGAAAATTTAGTATAAAAAAAATACCTAAAATTTTCCCGAGAGGGGAGGGGGGGGGTCATATTTCAAAATCTAGAGGGGGGTCAGGGGTAAAAAATTCGGAAATTTGGAAGAGGGGGGCCCCCTAGATTTTCGTCTAGGGGGGGGCCCCAAAATTTCGAGGCTAGGGGGGGTGGACCCTACCCTGCCCCCCCCCTTTTCTCACCTATGCACAGAAAGCAAAACAAACAATCATATTCATAGATGTTTTTGGGGGGGGGGAGGGGACAGAGGGGTGCACCCCCCCCCCCCTAGAGCCAAAATTTTGGACCCCCCCCTGGAAAAAATCCAGGGGGCCCCCCCCCTCCCCCAAGCTCGAGAGCGGTCCGACCTACCCCCCCCTGGAAGGCTGGACCCCCCGCCCCCCCCGCCCCCCTCCCGACCAATTTGGAAGTATATTTTTTTATTTACTGTCAAAAACACAGGTTTTTAGTTAAAAACAGTGTTTAAATACACTTTTTAGGCCTAAATAGGCTGTTTTAATACATAAAATTCAATATTAGACCTAAAAACACTTAAATTATTGAGTTTAAAAAATTTTGCTGAAAAATTGGACCCCCCTGACCCCCCCCCCCTAAATTTGAAATCTCGCACCCGGGGTCGACCCCCCCTAAAAAGCCAGGGGGGTCCGGGGCCCCCTGGCCCCCCTACCTAAAAAATTTTGGCCTTCCACCCGGGGGTGGACCCCCCCCCTAGCGGACCCGACCAAAAACATCTATGATCATATTGGTGGATTTATGTACCTCCCCCCTCCTAAATTTTCCTGCCGCCTATAGGATTGGCTCGGATTTTTTTCATATAGGTAGGTACCCTAGAAAACATAGAGCCGAGATGCTGCTCATGTGCTTTGGTTTACCAGACCTGTGCACTGCCCCCCGGGGTTTAAGAAAACAAAATAGTTTTCGAGACACGAGGTCAATGTCCAGAACGGGGGGGGGCACGGGGGGCAACTTTTTTGAAACGGGGGGGGGGGGCCGGGGCAACTAAAAAGAAACGGGGGGGGGCGGCAGCAGGGGGGAAGGAGAAAGAAAAAAAGAGAAGAAAAAGAGAGAAAAAGGGGGAGAAAAAAGGGAAAAGGGAAAGGAAAGAGGAGACAAAAAAGAAGCAAAAATAAGGTAAAAATAGGTCTAAAATGGCTTAAAATACATTGAAATAGGCTAAAAACTGCAAAAAATTCGCGATGATGGCGTCATCATAGGTCAAAAATGGCGTCATATTTTTAGGGTACTTTTTCATTTTTTGGCGGGGGGGGCAAATCCTCCAATAAAACGGGGGGGCATTTTCAGACCGTGCACAGATCTGATTTTTTCCCAAAGTCATAATATAGCTAAGCTGACCACAAGAAGTCTCTTTTTTCATCAACCAAGACAGATGAACGAAATAATATTGCATATGCTTTTATAGTTTACTTTGCAAATATTACTTTTGCATGTTATCTCTTTAGCTGCCAGTACAACTGACACATCGTCATTCTTAACAGCTTATATACAGAGCTTGTCAGTAGACTCTGCTAGATATGTCTTATAGTTTTTGAACTATCATCAATAATTTTAAAATTTAAAATTTAGAGAAAGCTGTAAAATGCGAAAAAAAACATAAAAAGATAACATAGATGAAAATGTAAAGCTAGGGTAAGTTACAGGATGAAAATTTTTCTAAAAAATCCAATTTTTTTAAAACAATATACAAAAAAGTACAAAAGATAATTTCAAATTCATTCTCTGTTTCTCTTTAGCGATACCAGAAAGAGTCTGACAAAAAATTTTTTGTTTGCGGTCTCATAACTTTTGAACGCGCCGCGATCAATATGCAAATATCTCGCGTTAAGGTCCTTGTACTTTTGGCTATCTCCTGAAAAAAAATTTTTTCAAAAATTTTGGGGGCTCAGCCCAAAAATTGCCGAAATTTACGGTCGATTTTTTTCGGCCAAATTTCTAACTTTTTACCATATGGGGCTTTACGTCTGAAAATTTTTTTGCAGATTGCCCATACTTTTCTGAGCTCAAAAATATATAATTTGTTAGTAACCACCTGGTGTGAAGAATCTTCAAAGGTTAAATGTTGGGGCAATTGATATTTTGGCATCATGTGAAAAACTTTAGAGACATGAGAGGGTGGCGAAATTTAAGACCGACATTTTGGTGATAGTCTCAAAAATATCTTGATGCCCTAAGGCACTGCAATGGCTGACCCCTAAAAAAACTTTTGACACAGCTCCCTACATAGGCGATTAATATATCATTTTAAAGCTCTCGGCGTGCTGATTTTAAAAATATAAATCAAAACTTTGCTCTGACCGCTTTGTACCCCCAAAATTAGTAAAGGGTGATTTTTTTGTTTTTATGTTTTATAAGCCGTGTTTATATTCGATTGAAAGCTCTATACGTGCTGATTGCAAAAATATTAATTTTAAGGTAAAATATGGTTACCCGGTTACATACCCCCAAATATCCCCAAATGTGAAAAATGGTAATTTTGTCAATTTTTTTATTTTAATTGCCGTGTTTATACTCGTATGAAAGCTATCGACGCACTAATTTAAAAAATATATGGTTTTTTTTTACATTTCTTAAGTGGTTACCCATTTTTGCACCCATCAATGTACCCCCTAAATTTCTTAAGAGGTGATTTTATTATAATACTTTCATGATTATACTCATATCAAAGCTCTTGACACGCTGATATCAAAAAAATTATTTTCCACTCGATTTACCCAATGGTTACCATTTTTACAACCAAAATGTACCCCCAAAATTTTTAAGAGGTCATTTTTATATATTTATTGTAATATCGTCTTGTGCAGACCTGTGCACTGCCCCCCGGGGTTAAAACGGGGAGTGCAATTCCAAAATGGGGAGGGGCACGGGGGGGGGGGCAACATTTTTGAAACGGGTGGGGGCAATAAAATGGGGGGCAAGCAGGGGAAGAGAAAAGAGAAAAAAGGAGAAAAAAGAAAAGAAGGGAAAAGGGAAAAAAGGGACAAAAAAAGCGGAAATAAGGTAAAAATAGGTCTAAATTGGCTTAAAATACATTGAAATAGGCTAAAAACTGCAAAAAATTCGCGATGATGGCGTCATCATAGGTCAAAAATGGCGTCATATTTTTAGGGTACTTTTTCATTTTTTGGCGGGGGCAATAAACGGGGGGGGCAAATCCTCCAATAAAAACGGGGGGGGGCATTTTCAGACTGTGCACAGGTCTGCTTGTGTGTACTCATATAAAAGAATTGATAAATCCTTATCTAACAAATATAAATTTCAACTCTATTCACCCCAATGGTTATCATCTTTACAATCCTTATATGTAATCCCACAAAAATTTTAGGGGTTTTTTTAATTATTGTAATACCGTTTTGTTTATATTCATATAAAAACATTAGACACGCTAATCTCAAAATATATATTTCAACCTTATTTATCTCAATGGTCACCATTTTTACAACCCATAATGTACCCACAAAAATTTTAGGGGGTCTCCAGATATCTATTGTAGTACCGTTGTTTAGATCATCTGAAAACATTTAGACACGCTAATCCCAAAAATATATATTTCAACTCGATTCCCCCAATGGTTACTATTTTTACAACCCATAATGTACCCTAAAAATTTTCTAGAAAACATGGAGCCGAAATGCTGCTCATGTGCTGGTTTACAATGTGGGTTTAGCCAAGGGGTCTGAAACTAACGCTCAAATTCCTTTTTTGTAAAATCCAGGCTCTGCCAATGTGTGCTTATGTAATTTTTAACTATGAGAAAACATGTTTTTACCGCTAAAAACATTAGATAATAGGTTATTAGGCCAAAAACAGTGTATTATACACCTTTATCTAGGCTTATCTCTGCTTTTTTAATGTTTTCAAAAATTAAGGGGGCTAGGCCCCCCCCCCACAAAAAATTTGAGGGGGGGGGGCTCTCGAACCCCCCCCCCCCCCCCCAAAATCTTTGGTAATGCTATCCTGACCCCCAAACTGAAACTCTGGCTACGTCCCTGAGTAAAATCAACTCTCTAGAATTTTAGGGGGTACATTGATGGGTGCAAAAATAAGTAACCACTGAAGAAAATTAAAAAAACCATATATTTTTTAAATCAGTGCGTCCAGAGCTTTCATATAAGTATAAACATGTCACTAAAATTACCTTACTTACTAGTTTTGCTAGTTACTAGTTAAAACCCTTACTAGTTTTGGGGGTACAAAAGGGTGTGTATTTTGGTTACCCACCATTATGGAGCAATTTTTTTTAATATTTTTAAAATCAGCACGCCGAGAGCTTTAAAATGATATATTACTCGTCTATTTAGAGGGGCTGTGTCAAAAGTTTTTATTTTTAGGGGTCACCCCTTACAGTGCCTTAGAGGGCATCAAGATTTTTTGAGACTATCACTTAAATGTCGGACTTAAATTTCCCGCATAAATCCCCCCGGTCTCAGGCCTGTTGCTCTAACAGTTTTTGAGCATGATGCCAAAATATGCATAATGTGTCCCCAATACAAAGATTTTTAGCAAAAATCGTGAAATTGAGAAAACTGACCCCCTTTAACCTGTTGGGGTACCCGACACAGGTAGGTTACCCCTAACAAATTTTATATTTTTAAGCTCAGAAAAGTATGGGCAATCTGCAAAAAAATTTTCAGACGTAAAGCCCCATATGGTAAAAAGTTAGAAATTTGGCCGAAAAAAATCGACCGTAAATTTCGGCAATTTTGGGGCTAACCCTTCAAATTTTTTCAGGAGGTAGCCCAAAGTACAATGACCTTAACACGAGATATTTCATATTGATCGCGGCGCGTTTAAAAGTTATAAGACCGCAAACAAAAAAATTTTTGTCAACTTTTTCCAGTAGGTATATCGCTAAAAAAAACAACAGAGAACAGGGGTGGTATGCTGAAGGTTTAATCCGACTTAAAATTAATCTGAGATTAGCGATTGTCGACACACAGTAAACATACTAACAGTATTGATTAAATAATCTAGGTTAACGGAGTTAATAGACTTTATCTCAGATTAAATCGCCACTAATCCGAGATTAGCGGGAAAAACCCGCAAATTTTTAATCCACCTCCGGAGGTGGTTTAAAAATTTGCATAAATTAACAATTTAATCTCGAGTTAGTGACGATTTAATCTGAGATTAAACCTAATCTCAGATTAAATGCGTTAAACTAGATTATCCAATCGATACTGCTAGTATGTTTACTGTGTGTCGACAATCGCTAATCTTAGATTAACTTTAAGTCGGATTAAACCTTCAGCATACGACCCCAGGTCTGTAAGGTAAAACACGTTAAAGGTTTGTGGTTGCTGGGGCTGGGTTTGTGGGCTGGGCGGGGGCGAGGAGGGGCTTTTCGCCTGTTCGGCGGGTGAGGAGGCGCGAGCGGTGCTGGGAAAAAACTCCTGGAAAAATCGGGCGATCCACTCATACAAAATCCAAATAATATAATATAAAACGTGCCAAATCAACTATATGATTATTTTAAAAAAATGGCCTCGGAACAAAAAGAAAAGGCTTTAACAACAGATGAAAATGAATTATTAAATAAAATATGCAATAGCAACCAAATAACCAAATTAACAGAAGATGATAAAAAAATGTTATCAGCCCCGTTATCTCTAAATGAATGCTATGAAGCTCTTAAATCAATGCCAAAAAATAAAACCCCGGGCACTGATGGACTTACAACAGAATTTTACTTGAAATATTGGGACGAAATATCAGCACTCTTCTTTGAAGCGTTAGAAGAAGTTACGTCTGATACTAAAAAACTCACAAAAGAACAACGAAGAGGAATTCTTAAACTACTTCCTAAGCCATTTCGTAATCTACTAGTTATCCCAAGTTGGAGACCATTAACACTTTTAAATGTAGACTACAAAATAATTAGCAAAGCTCTAGCAAACAGACTTAAGAAAATTATACCTAAACTAATTCATGAAGATCAAGCCGGATTTATTAAAGGAAGATATATAGGTGAACATATCAGACAAATTATCGATCTTATGGAATGGGCGGACGAAACACAACTAGAAGGCTATATGCTTTCTCTTGACATTGAAAAAGCATTTGACACACTGAATTGGGATTATTTATTTAAAACAATGGCATGCTATGGAATTCCACAAGAATTTATAGCATATATTAAACTTTTGTACACTGATGCTTCTACCGCCGTCCTTAATAATGGATATACAACTCAATATTTCCCGCTCGAACGTGGTGTACGCCAAGGAGATCCAGTAAGTCCGTATTTGTTTATACTAGGAATAGAATTGTTGTCTATTGAAATCAGAAACGACCCCGAAATTGAAGGTATAAAAACATTAGCACATGAGTATAAAATGCTGCAATTCGCCGACGATACAACACTTTTTTTGACAAATGAAAAATCCGTCAAAAAAGCTAGAAAAACAATAACTAATTTTGGAAGATTTTCAGGATTAAAACTAAACACAGATAAAACACAATGTACCGGAATAGGTAAACTTAAAACCTTAAACAACACAAGAGTTGATAAATTTAATGTGGTAACTAAGCCTATAAAAATTTTGGGAATAAATTTCGACCATAATAAAGAAAATATGATTAAATTAAATTTTGTTGATAAATTGGAGAAAATACAAACATCCCTAAGTTCTTGGCACACTAGAGGTCTAACTTTAATTGGGCGTATTCTAGTACTAAAAACTCTTGGGTTGTCTCAGCTAGTTTATCCATTAATCAACTTGTATGTAGACAAAAAAACCTTAAATCAAATTAAAAAATTTATAACGAATTACACTTGGAATTTTAAGCTACCGAAAATAAAACGTACTGTAATGATTCAGGATTATAAAAATTATGGACTAAAAATGCCATGCATAGAAACAATAAATAAAACGTTTAAAATTAAAATGTTAGGAAGAATTACAAAAAATCCTTCAGCAAAATGGTGCGCTTTTATTTGTCATAAGCTAAAAAAAGTCGGTGGATTGGAATATTTACTTGATTGCACTTACAATTTCAAAAGTCTTCCAGTTAAGTGGAACGGCATAGATAATTATTATATTGATGCTTTAAAAGCATATCAAGAAGTTAGCGATAGAAGAATTGTCAAATTATACTGCTGGGAAGCCATTATAGACGAAAAAATAAACAATAATAAGTATATACTGATAGACAATAAAACAGTTTATCATCATGAGCTAGTAACAAAAAATTGTGACCAAATAAAAAATTTTCTCGAATGAAAAACGAAATTGGAAGCCATTTCCAATAGTAGAAAAAATATACACTTTTAAAAAATTAAATATAATACATTATAACCAAATTAAAGTAGTAGTAGGTATGGGAATAAAATTATTAAAAATCTGGAAATAACTCAAAAAGATACCCCCTAACAAATGAAAGAGTTAAATACATATAAAGAAATAAAAAAATTCTTTATTATAAACAAATAAAGACCCAGCATCAATTAAACACTGAATGAAATAATGGGAAACAACAATGGGCCTTCTGGACAGAAAACTTTATTAATATAAAAACAATAACCTCAGAAACAAAACTTAAAATTTAAATTTTTAAAATTTACAAATTTTACACAGAGTAATAAGCTGCAGGAATGGCTCTATAAATATAAAATAGTAAATTCACCATTTTATTTTTGTAAAAATGTAAAACATAAAATAATAGAAACTTGAAATTATTTTTTAAAATTCAACAATGAAAAAAAATATTTAATTATTTATATTAAATTAAGAATAACTATTTACTTAAAATTCTATAAAAATTTTATTTTTACAAAATTGACAACGAAATAGTTAAAAATTAAAAAATATGCTCTATGGCTAAAAAATTAATTTAAAAAACTGAAAAATTTTTTTTTTTTAAAGGTATTATAAAGAAAAAAACAGAAATAGAAATAAAACAATATAATATAATATAGATATAAATACATATATCATAAAATATTACAAAAAAAAACACCAACAATATTACACAGGTGTGTAAGAATGTACACATAGAATGTGTTAATATTTGCCAAACTTTTTTTGAATAATGAATAAAAAACCTTTTGTTTTTATTTCGTATTTTTTTAAAAATTAATTTTGTATTTAATTATTGTTAGTAGGGTAAAACAGGGCTAAACGTTATTTATCACCAATTTTTCCATTTAAGTAACCGTTCATCTTTTGATTTTGTTAATTTAATTGCAGTATTTATTGTTTTGATTTTTGTTTTTACAAAATTTTTAAAGGCACAAAAATCTGGATTTGTTTCTTCAGTTTTTTGAATATGAATAAAATATTTTAGCCAGAGAGCATATTCTTGCCATTTTCTAACTATTTCGTTGTCACTATTTTGTAAAAATAAGCAATTTTCTATAGAAATAGTAAATGTTATCTCTTCTTTTAATCTGAAATATTCCGAGGCCTTTATCCAAATTTCATTCAAATATGGACATTTTAAAAAATAATGTTCGAGGTTGTCTATTGATGGTACATTTTTACAGAAGATACAGAATGGAGAATTGACTATTTTATATTTATAGAGCCACTTCCTGCAGCTTATTACTCTATGTAAGATTTTAAATTGTAGAACTTGAAGTTTTGTTTCTGAGGTTATTGTTCTTATATTAATAAAGTTTTCTGTCCAGAAGACCCATTGTTGTTTCCCGATTATTTCATTCCAGTGTTTAATTGATGCTGGGTCTTCTATTTGTTTCATAATAAACAATTTTTTATTTCTTTATATGTATTTAACTCTTTCCATTCTGTTAGGGGGTATCTTTCTTGAGTTATTCCAGATTTAAGAATGTCTCCCCACACGCGATTGACTACTACTTTAATTTGGTTATAATGTATTTGATTGAATTTTTTAAAATTGTATATTTTTTCAACTATTGGAAATGGCTTCCAATTTCGTTTTTCATCGAGAAAATTTTTTATTTGGTCACAATTTTTTGTTACTAGCTCATGATGATAAACTGTTTTATTGTCTATCAGTATATACTTATTATTGTTTATTTTTTCGTCTATAATGGCTTCCCAGCAGTATAATTTGACAATTCTTCTATCGCTAACTTCTTGATATGCTTTTAAAGCATCAATATAATAATTATCTATGCCGTTCCACTTAACTGGAAGACTTTTGAAATTGTAAGTGCAATCAAGTAAATATTCCAATCCACCGACTTTTTTTAGCTTATGACAAATAAAAGCGCACCATTTTGCTGAAGGATTTTTTGTAATTCTTCCTAACATTTTAATTTTAAACGTTTTATTTATTGTTTCTATGCATGGCATTTTTAGTCCATAATTTTTATAATCCTGAATCATTACAGTACGTTTTATTTTCGGTAGCTTAAAATTCCAAGTGTAATTCGTTATAAATTTTTTAATTTGATTTAAGGTTTTTTTGTCTACATACAAGTTGATTAATGGATAAACTAGCTGAGACAACCCAAGAGTTTTTAGTACTAGAATACGCCCAATTAAAGTTAGACCTCTAGTGTGCCAAGAACTTAGGGATGTTTGTATTTTCTCCAATTTATCAACAAAATTTAATTTAATCATATTTTCTTTATTATGGTCGAAATTTATTCCCAAAATTTTTATAGGCTTAGTTACCACATTAAATTTATCAACTCTTGTGTTGTTTAAGGTTTTAAGTTTACCTATTCCGGTACATTGTGTTTTATCTGTGTTTAGTTTTAATCCTGAAAATCTTCCAAAATTAGTTATTGTTTTTCTAGCTTTTTTGACGGATTTTTCATTTGTCAAAAAAAGTGTTGTATCGTCGGCGAATTGCAGCATTTTATACTCATGTGCTAATGTTTTTATACCTTCAATTTCGGGGTCGTTTCTGATTTCAATAGACAACAATTCTATTCCTAGTATAAACAAATACGGACTTACTGGATCTCCTTGGCGTACACCACGTTCGAGCGGGAAATATTGAGTTGTATATCCATTATTAAGGACGGCGGTAGAAGCATCAGTGTACAAAAGTTTAATATATGCTATAAATTCTTGTGGAATTCCATAGCATGCCATTGTTTTAAATAAATAATCCCAATTCAGTGTGTCAAATGCTTTTTCAATGTCAAGAGAAAGCATATAGCCTTCTAGTTGTGTTTCGTCCGCCCATTCCATAAGATCGATAATTTGTCTGATATGTTCACCTATATATCTTCCTTTAATAAATCCGGCTTGATCTTCATGAATTAGTTTAGGTATAATTTTCTTAAGTCTGTTTGCTAGAGCTTTGCTAATTATTTTGTAGTCTACATTTAAAAGTGTTAATGGTCTCCAACTTGGGATAACTAGTAGATTACGAAATGGCTTAGGAAGTAGTTTAAGAATTCCTCTCCGTTGTTCTTTTGTGAGTTTTTTAGTATCAGACGTAGATTCTTCTAGCGCTTCAAAGAAGAGTCCTGATATTTCGTCCCAATATTTCAAGTAAAATTCTGTTGTAAGTCCATCAGTGCCCGGGGTTTTATTTTTTGGCATTGATTTAAGAGCTTCATAGCATTCATTTAGAGATAACGGGGCTGATAATATTTTTTTATCATCTTCTGTTAATTTGGTTATTTGGTTGCTATTGCATATTTTATTTAATAATTCATTTTCATCTGTTGTTAAAGCCTTTTCTTTTTGTTCCGAGGCCATTTTTTTAAAATAATCATACAGATGATTAATTATCCTGAACTTATCTATCTATATAACTTAGCTATCTTGAAATCCTTGTGGTTTTTAAAATATGACCCATTGCCAAAGTTGCTCCAGGTTAAATGTAGCTTATGGGGCTAGTTAGCCCTCTTCTTTCTTTTTTGTTTGCCTATTACTTGCTTGCTCTGCTTGCTTTTTTGTGTGTATAGGTTGGGGAGTGCATTTTCTTTTTTCTCTTTTCCGGCTTGGGCGTTTTTGGTTTTTGTCTATGTCTGGTCTGGCTGGACGGAGTGTTTGTTTGCTCGCTTGAGTGAGAGATTATTTTTGTTGATTGCTGTGAGTTTCTTTGTTGTGTTGTGATGTTTTTTTGTGGTGTTGTGGGGTTTTTTACAAATAATATTGTTGCTCGTTTTTTTTAGATGGGGGTTTCTTCATTACTCCGCAGATTGGTGTTTTAATTATTCTGTCCTGCTGGTATTTTGTATTTTTTCTTCCTTTTTTTTCCCCCTGTTTCTCCATTGTGTCTGTGTGGTGAGATAGCTTTATAATATAATTGTGGTATTTTCGGCACCCTTTTGGTGGGGGTTAAAACGGGTTGAATTAAGTGGTCGGGTTCTTAATTGTTGTTGTTTAATGGTTTAAAGGTTAAGGTGGGATGTTTTGGGTCTCGTACTGCTGTTCTTCTCTCTTTAGGGATTCCTTTAAAAGTGGCGGAATTTAATGGAACTTTTCCCCCATTTTGTTTTTTTTTTTACCCTTTGGGGTTTTTTCTGTGTCTTTTTGTGCCTGTGATCTCTTGAAAAAAGTGGAGACATATATTTTTGTGAAAAGTGTGTGGATATTGATATGGTTTTTTATTTTTTTGAATGTCTATGTTTTTTCTGCTGAGAAAATATCTAGTGTGTCTGTTGCGTGCCTTATATGCATGCATATATTTTCGGTAGTTACTATTCTTTTTTTCTTATTTACTTAGTTAATTAGTAAAATTTCGTCTAGTGTACCTTTTATGTCGTATGGCGGTATGGTGTAAGGTTTAAGCTGTGAGATGAGAGATGAAACTCGGGCCTGCGGTATACAGTAAAATGGAAAAAGGAGAAAGTGTACAGCCGAGATTATATGTGCTCCCCCCTAATATATCTCTGTTTTTTTTAAGGCATTTAATTTTTTTGGCACGTTTTATATTATATTATTTTTTAACGTGTTTTACCTTACAGACCTGGGGTCGTATGCTGAAGGTTTAATCCGACTTAAAGTTAATCTAAGATTAGCAATTGTCGACACACAGTAAACATACTAGCAGTATCGATTGGATAATCTAGTTTAACGCATTTAATCTGAGATTAGGTTTAATCTCAGATTAAATCGTCACTAACTCGAGATTAAATTGTTAATTTATGCAAATTTTTAAACCACCTCCGGAGGTGGATTAAAAATTTGCGGGTTTTTCCCGCTAATCTCGGATTAGTGGCGATTTAATTTGAGATAAAGTCTATTAACTCCGTTAACCTAGATTATTTAATCAATACTGTTAGTATGTTTACTGTGTGTCGACAATCGCTAATCTCAGATTAATTTTAAGTCGGATTAAACCTTCAGCATACCACCCCTGTTCTCTGTTGTTTTTTTTAGCGATATACCTACTGGAAAAAGTTGACAAAAATTTTTTTGTTTGCGGTCTTATAACTTTTAAACGCGCCGCGATCAATATGAAATATCTCGTGTTAAGGTCATTGTACTTTGGGCTACCTCCTGAAAAAATTTGAAGGGTTAGCCCCAAAATTGCCGAAATTTACGGTCGATTTTTTTCGGCCAAATTTCTAACTTTTTACCATATGGGGCTTTACGTCTGAAAATTTTTTTGCAGATTGCCCATACTTTTCTGAGCTTAAAAATATAAAATTTGTTAGGGGTAACCTACCTGGGTCGGGTACCCCGAAAGGTTAAAGGGGGTCAGTTCAATTTCACGATTTTTGCTAAAAATCTTTGTATTGGGGACACATTATGCATATTTTGGCATCATGCTCAAAAACTGTTAGAGCAACAGGCCTGAGACCGGGGGGGATTTATGCGGAAATTTAAGTCCGACATTTAAGTGATAGTCTCAAAAAATCTTGATGCCCTAAGGCACTGCAATGGCTGACCCCTAAAAATAAAACTTTTGACACAGCCCTTCTACATAGGCGAGTAATATATCATTTTAAAGCTCTCGGCGTGCTGATTTAAAAAAAATATAAAAAAAATTGCTCTAAATGGTGGGGTAACCAAAATACAGACCCCTTTGTACCCCCAAAACTAGTAAGGGTTTTAACTAGTAACTAGCAAAACTAGTAAGTAAGGTAATTTTAAGTGACATGTTTATACTCATATGAAAGCTCTGGACGCACTGATTTAAAAAATATATGGTTTTTTTAATTTTCTTCAGTGGTTACTTATTTTTGCACCCATCAATGTACCCCCTAAAATTCTTAAGAGGTGATTTTATTCAGGGACGTAGCCAGAGTTTCATTTTGGGGGTCGGATTGTAGTACCAAAAAATTTCGGTGGGGGGGGGTTCGCGGAGCCCCCCCCCCCCAAAATTTTTTTTGGGGGGGGGGGGCCTAGCCCCCCTTAATTTTTGAAAACGTTAAAAAAGCAGAGATAAGCCTAGATAAAGGTGTATAATACACTGTTTTTGGCCTAATAACCTATTATCTAATGTTTTTAGCGGTAAAAACATGTTTTCCTAGTTAAAAATTACATAAGCACACATTGGCAGAGCCTGGATTTTACAAAAAAGGAATTTAGAGACGTTAGTTTCAGACCCCTTGGCTAAACCCACATTGTAAACCAGCACATGAGCAGCATTTCGGCTCCATGTTTTCTCAAAAATTTTTAGGGTACATTATGGGTTGTAAAAATGGTAACCATTGGGGGAATCGAGTTGAAATATATATTTTTGGGATTAGCGTGTCTAATGTTTTTAGATGAGTATAAACAAGACGGTATTACAATAAATATATAAAAAAGACCCCCTAAAATTTTTGTGGGTACATTATGGGTTGTAAAAATGATAACCATTGGGTGAATCGAGTTGAAATATATATTTTTGAGATTAGCGTGTCTAATGTTTTTATATGAATATAAACAAAACGGTATTACAATAAATTAAAAAAACCCCTAAAATTTTTGTGGGTACATTATGGGTTGTAAAAATGATAACCATTGGGTGAATCGAGTTGAAATTTATATTTGTTAGATCAGGGTGTCTAAAGCTTTTATATGAGTACACACAAGCAGACCTGTGCACGGTCTGAAAATGCCCCCCCCCCGTTTTATTGGAGGATTTGCCCCCCCCCGTTTTATTGCCCCCCCCCGCCAAAAAATGAAAAAGTACCCTAAAAATATGACGCCATTTTTGACCTATGATGACGCCATCATCGCGAATTTTTTGCAGTTTTTAGCCTATTTCAATGTATTTTAAGCCAATTTAGACCTATTTTTACCTTATTTCCGCTTTTTTTGTCCCTTTTTTCCCTTTTCCCTTCTTTTTTTCTCTTTTTTTCTCCTTTTTTTCTCTTTTTTTTTCTTTCCCCCCTGCTTGCCCCCCCCGTTTTATTGCCCCCCCCCGTTTCAAAAAAGTTGCCCCCCCGTGCCCCCCCCCCATTTTGGAATTGCCCCTCCCCCCGTTTTAACCCCGGGGGGCAGTGCACAGGTCTGCACAAGACGGTATTACAATAAATATTTAAAAATGACCTCCTAAAAATTTTGGGGGTACATTTTGGTTGTAAAAATGGTAACCATTGGGTAAATCGAGTTGAAAATAATTTTTTTAACATCAGCATGTCGAGAGCTTTGATATGAGTATAAACATGAGAGTATTATAATAAAATCACCTCTTAAGAATTTTAGGGGGTACATTGATGGGTGAAAAAATGGGTAACCACTGAAGAAAATTAAAAAAACCATATATTTTTTAAATCAGTGCGTCCAGAGCTTTCATATGAGTATAAACATGTCACTTAAAATGGAAAAAATGACAAAATTACCATTTTTCAAATTTGGGGATATTTAGGGGTATGTAACCGGGTAACCATAAAAAATTTTAGTCTAAAATTAATATTTTTTAAATTAGCACGCATAGAGCTTTCAAACGAATATAAACACGGTTTATAAATAATAAAAACAAAAAAATTACCCCTTACTAGTTTTGGGGGTACAAAGTATATTTTTTAAATCAGCACGCCGAGAGCTCTAAAATGATATATTACTCGCCTATGTAGAGGGGCTGTGTCAAATGTTTTATTTTTAGGGGTCAGCCATTGCAGGGCCTTAGGGCATCAAGATTTTTTTGAGACTATTACCAAAATGTCAGACTTAAATTTCCGCATAAATCCAACCCCCCCGGTCTCAGGCCTGTGGCTCTAACAGTTTTTGAGCATGATGCCAAAATATGCATAATGTGTCCCCCATACAAAGATTTTTAACAAAAATCGTGAAATTGAATTGACCCCTTTTAACCTCTTGGGGTACCCGACCCAGGTAGGTTACCCCTAACAAATTTTATATTTTTAAGCTCAGAAAAGTATGGGCAATCTGCAAAAAAATTTTCAGACGTAAAGCCCCATATGGTAAAAAGTTAGAAATTTGGCCGAAAAAAATCGACCGTAAATTTCGGCAATTTTGGGGCTAACCCCCCAAAATTTTTGAAAAAAATTTTTTTTCAGGAGGTAGCCAAAAGTACAAGGACCTTAACGCGAGATATTTGTATATTGATCGCGGCGCGTTCAGAAGTTATAAGACCGCAAACAAAAAATTTTTTGTCAACTCTTTCTAGTATCGCTAAAAAAAAACAGAGAATGAATTCTAAATTTTTTTTGTACTTTTTTGTATATTATTTTAAAAAAATTGGATTTTTTAGAAAAATTTTCATCCTGTAACTTACCCTAGCTTTACATTTTCATCTATGTTATCTTTTTATGTTTTTTTTCGCATTTTACAGCTTTCTCTAAATTTTAAATTTTAAAATTATTGATGATAGTTCAAAAACTATAAGACATATCTAGCAGAGTCTACTGACAAAGCTCTGTATATAAGCTGTTAAGAATGACGATGTGTCAGTCAACCCGGCAGCTAAAGAATATAACATGCAAAAGTATATTCTGCAAAATAAACTATAAAAGCATATGCAATATTATTTCGTTCATCTGTCTTGGTTGATGAAAAAAAGAGACTTCTTGTGGTCAGCTTAGCTATATTATGACTTTGGGGGACTGGGAGATTTTAAAACTGGCTTGAAGTTCAAGCACAATAAAAACATATTTTGGCCATTTCTTTAACTTTTAATTTTATAAAAAGTAAACGCACTTAACGCCACAAGTAAAGCTGCAGAGATGGAAGTATACATAGCAAAGCAAGTAGTCAAAAAAAAACCAGTTCTGTGCACGGTTTGGAACTGCCCCTCCCCCGTTTTATTGGAGGATTTCCCCCCCCCCCCCCCCCGCCAAAAAATGAAAAAATTACCCTAAAATTATGACGCCATTTTTGACCTATGATGACGCCATCATCGCAATTTTTTTGCAGTTTTTAGCCTATTTCAATGTATTTTAAGCCATTTCAGACCTATTTTTACCTTATTTTCGTTTTTTTTGTCCCTTTTTTCTCTTTTCCCTTCTTTTTTCTTCTTTTTTATCTTTTTTCCCCTGTTTGTCCCCCGTTGCAAAAAAGTTGCCCCCCCCGTGCCCCCCGTTTTGGAATTGGCCCCCCCCCCCCCGTTTAAACCCCGGGGGGCAGTGCACAGGTCTAAAAAACATAATGACATTGAATAAATCACAAAAACTCATTCAATGACTCAGTAGTCTTGCCGTTTTGAGCTTAAAACTTATTCAAGTTATTGCATCAAGACCATAGGTGAAAAGGAGGGGGGGCAGGGTGGGGTCCACCGTCCACCCCCCCATAGATGTTTTTGGTCGGGTCCGCTAGGGGGGGGGGTCCACCCCCGGGTGGAAGGTCAAAATTTTTTAGGGGGGTCCAGGGGGTCCGGACCCCCCTGGCTTTTTTGGGGGAGGGGGTCGACCACGGGTGCGAGATTTCAAATTTAGGGGGGGGGGGGGTCAGGGGGGTCCAATTTTTCAGCAAAATTTTTTAAACTCAATAATTTAAGTGTTTTTAGGTCTAATATTGAATTTTATGTATTAAAACAGCCTATTTAGGCCTAAAAAGTGTATTTAAACACTGTTTTTAACTAAAAACCTGTGTTTTTGACAGTAAATAAAAAATATACTTCCAAATTGGTCGGGAGGCGGGGGGGAGGGGGGTCCAGCCTTCCAGGGGGGGGGGGGGTAGGTCGGACCGCTCTCGAGCTTGGGGGGGAGGGGGGGGCCCCCAATGATTTTATCCAGGGCGGGGTCCAAAATTTTGGCTCTAGGGGGGGGGGGGGGGTGCACCCCTCTGTCCCCCCCCCCCCCAAAAACATCTATGCCCCCCCCCCTGGCCTCGAAATTTTGGGACCCCCTAGACGAAAATCTAGGTGGGGCCCCTCCCCCAAATTTCCGAATTTTTTTACCCCTGACCTCCCTCTAGAATTTGAAATCTGAACCCCCCCCCCCTCGGGAAAATTTTAGGTACTTTTTATACTAAATGTGATTTTTTAACATATATTAATGTTTTTACACCCTTTTTACACCAGAATATCGCTTTATTCAATAAAATGTGGTATTATCCCATAAAACGAACAATTATTAAACTTATTATAGTTTGAAACTGTTTTGCTTTGGACACCGGACCCCACCTGACCCCCCTCTAGATTTTAAAATTTTGCACCCTCGGACGACCCCTCCTAAAAAACTAGGGGGGCTGGCTGGGACCCCCCACCCAGAATTCAAAATTCGATTTACCACGGCTAACCACCCCCCTAGCTTCCTGGACCGTTCTCACCTATGATCAAGACCTTTTATTTCTAAAAAAATTATTTACTGAGATATTTGAAATTTAAACAATTTTCGTCAAAGTGACCAACATTTGACCAATAAAGATTATTGGATTCCCTTTGAAATACCTGATCGCACTTTCTTATCAATAAATAGTCTTAATATTAAGAAATATTTGACTATTAATGTTGGACATTTTACGATGATTTGGATTTTTTCGAGATGTTTGTATTGTGCAAGTATTTTCAAGTTTTGTTGATTTTTTGGTTGTAAAAAATTACAGGGCTGCAGTGAAAATGCCTTCCCAGTTTTAATGGAGGATTTGCCCCCATAGGTGTTTTTGGTCGGGTGCGCTAGGGGGGCTCCACCCCGGGTGGAAGGCCAAAATTTTTTAGGGGGGGGGGTCCGGACCCCCCTGGCTTTTTAAGGGAGGTCGACCCCGGATGCGAGATTTCAAATTTAGGGGGGTCAGGGGGGTCCAATTTTTTAACAAAATTTTTTTAACTCAATAATTTAAGTATTTTTAGGTCTAATATTGAATTTTATGTACTAAAACCGCCTATTTAGGCCTAAAAAGTGTATTTAAACACTGTTTTTAACTAAAAAACCCTGTTTTTGACCGTAAATAAAAGAATATACTTTCAAATTGGTCGGGAGGAGGGAGGGGAGTCAGCCTCGCTAGGGGGGGTCAGGCCGGACAGCTCTCGAGCGTTGGGGGGGGGGAGGGGGGCCCTGGATTTTTTCTGGGGGGGGGGGGGTTCAAAATTTTGACTCTAGGGGGGTGGACCCCGCTGTCCATAGATGTTTTTGGTCGGGTCCGCTAGGGGGGTTCACCCCCGGGTAAAAGGCCAAAAATTTTTAGGGGGGGGGGTGGGGAGGTCCGGACCCCCCTGGCGTTTTAGGGGGGGTCAACCCCGGGTGCGGGATTTCCCAGGGGGGGGGGTCAGGGGGGTCCAATTTTTCAGCAAAATTTTTTAATCTCAATAATTTAAGTGTTTTTAGGTCTAATATTGAATTTTATGTATTAAAACAGCCTATTTAGGCCTAAAAAGGGTATTTAAACACTGTTTTTAACTAAAAACCTGTGTTTTTGACAGTAAATAAAAAAATATACTTCCAAATTGGTCGGGAGGGGGGGAGGGGGGTCCAGCCTTCCAGGGGGGGGGGGGGGTCAGACCGCTCTCGAGCTTGGGGGGGGAGGGGGGGGGGCCCCCCTGGATTTTTTCCAGGGGGGGGGGGTCCAAAATTTTGGCTCTAGGGGGGGGGGTGCACCCCTCTGTCCCCCAAAAACATCTATGCCTCTGTCCCCCAAAAACACCTATGCCCCCCCCTTTTTATTGCTCCCCCCGCCAAAAATGAAAAAGTACCCTTAAATTATGACGCCATTTTTGACCCATGATGACGCCATTTTCGCAAATTTTTTGCAGTTTTTAGCCTATTTCAATGTATTTTAAGCCATTTAAGACCTATTCTTCCTTTATTTTCGCTTTTTTGTCCCTTTTTCTCTTTTCCTTTCTTTTTTCTCTTTTTTTCACTCTTTTTTGTCTTTCTCCCCTGCTTGTCCCCCCTTTTATTGCCCCCCCCCGTTTTGGAATTGTCCCCCCAATAAAACCCCGGGGGCAGTGGACAAGTCTGGGGCTGAATAAAAAGTATTTTTAAAACTTCTAAACCTGCCAAAATAGCTCCAAACATTCAAATGTTGCGTTTTTGCACTTCAATTTTTGTTTAGCACAGGTTGGCCAAAATTGCCCCAACGGGGGGCAACTTTGGCTAGGTACAAAATTTAAAAAAAAGGTCTTTAGAAGCTACTACAGTAGCTAAAAATGTGTAGATCTACTCGCTGAACTGTAAGCTAGACATCCATAAAACAAAACTTGAAAAATGTCTTTTAAAAAACAATGAAAATTAAAAAAAAACGCCAAAGTTACCCCATTTTTGGGTAATTTTTTTCTACACATTCTTACCGAGGAAGTAAATAAAAACAATCTGTAGTACTGCATCTAATTTGCACAATATTGTGCAAAGATTACTAAATAAGTACTAAAAAACAATCACGGAGAAGTGTTGTTTTTGCAGCCAAAAAAAAGGTGTGGTTGGTAAGGCGTTATTTTTTGCTTAAAGTTTAAGTACTTTAATATTAAGTTTTCATTAAACTATAAAAAAATGCACAATCAATGTATTAAAAAGACTTTTTTAAAAGCAGAAAACATTTATCTAAAGCTTTAATTATTAACATAAAAACTTATTACCTAAGCCTTATTATTATTATTACTCTGAGTTAAATTTCTTACAATTCTAAAGCATTTTTAGGAGCAGTTTGAAATCATTTTTGATATTAAAGAAATTTTTTCACCAAAATTCAAAAAAAACGTAGGGTCTCCTCCTATAGATGAAAAGGAA
Organism: Microlaimidae sp. YZB2_3; assembly: GCA_030248175.1. Lineage (NCBI taxonomy): Eukaryota > Metazoa > Nematoda > Chromadorea > Desmodorida > Microlaimidae > Microlaimidae sp. YZB2_3. The sequence continues at coordinate 16,468 of JASAMX010030386.1, read as the reverse complement.
GGAGGTTAGAGTGAGGTCCACCCCCCTAGTCTCGAAATTTTGCCCCCCCTAGAAAAAATCCAGGGGGCCCCTTCTCCCCAAATTTTCGAATTTTTTACTCCTGCCCTGACCTCCCTCTGGATTTTGAAATCTGACTCCCCTCCCCTCTCGAGAAAATTTTAAGTACTTTTTTATACTAACTTTTCCTCCAAAAAAGTGAATTTTTAACACAAATTCATGTTTTTACACCCTTTGCCTTTTTATACCAGAATACCGTTTTTTATTCAATAAAATGTAATATTATTATCTTATAAAAAACTATTATTAAACTTTTAATGGTTTGAAAGCATAGGTGAGCACGGTCGGAAAAGCTAGGGGGGGTGGTTACCGGAGGTAAATCGAATTTTGAATTCTAGGAGGGGGGTCCCAAGGGGGTCCGGACTCCCCTAGCTTTTTAGGGGGGTCGAACCGGGGTGCGAAATTTTGAAATGACACGGGGGTCAGGTGGGGTCCGGTGTCCAAAGCAAAACAGTTTTAAACCATAATAACTTTAATAACTGTTCTTTTATAGGATAATACTACATTTTATTGAATAAAAAGCCATATTCATGTATAAAAAGGGTGTAAAAGCATACATGGGCACGGGGGGGGGGTTGGGGGGGTTAACCCCCCTCCAAATTCTGGGAAGTGGGGTTTAACCCCTCCACTCAGAAGTGGGGGGGGGAAGTTAACACCCCCTCCCAATTTTGGAAAAATGAAGAAAAAAATGTCTTTAAAATGACTTCTAACTGCCTCCAAACTTAAGTTTTGAGGTCATAATGAGAATGTTTTAAGCAGATAAAAAGGTCAGAAAGTGGTATAAAAGGGGCTTTCTTTCCTAAAAACTAGCGTTTTTTTTACCTATTTTTCCTTTCAAAATCGAAAAACGATATGGGTAAAATGCACTCCAGAAGAAAAAACGATATGAGTATTTTGCGTTTCTCGGATTTTAACCCCCCCCCCCGTTAGTTTGGGGTTTAACCCCCCCCCACTCCGGACCAACTAGCCCATGTATGTGTAAAAGCATAAATATGTGATGAAAATTCACGTTTTTGGAAGAAAATTTAGTATAAAAAAGGTACCTAAAATTTTCCCGAGGGGGGAGGGGGGTCAGATTTCAAAATCCAGAGGGGGGTTAGGGGTAAAAAATTCGGAAATTTGGAGGGAGGGGGCCCCTTGATTTTCGTCTAGGGGGGGTCCCGAAATTTCGAGGATAGGGGGGGACCCCACCCTGCTCCCCCCTTTCCCCTTTTCTCACCTATGTTTGAAAGTATTTTGCTTCGGACATTGGACCCCACCTGACCCCCCACTAGGTTTCAAAATTTTCCACCCCGGGTCGACCTCCTCTAGCAAGCTAGTGGGGGTTCGAGTTCGACCCCCCTAGATTTTGAAATGTCATTTACCCGGGGTAAGCACCCCCTAGCTTCGGTGACCATGTTCATCTATGGCCCCCCTTACGAAAAAATCTTAATCGATTTGGTTAAAAGGCTAGACGCCCGCCCCTTTCCGTCCTTCGCTGGGCACGCCACTGGGTGGAAGAGTGGCTTGACTAAGAGTTTTAGGGGGGTTAGAAATGGGTCTCGGGGATACGGGTAGCCTTCCAGGGGTCTTGGGGGAAAAGCCACACGGTACCACTCGGTTATCCATGATTTTTACAATCAATGCGGTGCCAAAATGTATGAATTTAGGATGCATTTCTGCGGTCTTGTCCCCCCCCCCCCGTTTTTTGGAGGATTGCCCCCCCCCCCCCCGTTTTATTGCCCCCCCCCCCGCCAAAAAATGAAAAGCCCAAAAATGGTCCCTTTTGACCTAGATGCGCCTTCCGATTTTTTTGCGTTTTTGCCTATTTCATGTATTTTGCCATTTTGACCTATTTTTCCTTATTTTGCTTTTTTTGTCCTTTTTTTCCCTTTCCCTTCTTTTTTTCTCTTTTTTTCTCCTTTTTTTCTCTTTTTTTTCTTTCCCCTCTGCCCCCCCGTTTTATTGCTCCCCCGTCGAACCCCGTGCCCCCTTTGGAATCCCCCCCCTTTAACCCGGGGGGAGTCGTATTCAACTCTTTACATCTTAACATAACATTGAAAACAACAAAGGGTGATCCTTCCATACGGGGCGCAAAATAAACAGGGTGAACGACCGTTTCTTTTTTTTAACTTTCTAAATCAAAAACCGCGAAGTAAACTCTAACAATAAGAGAAAGCGAGGCATGGTTAATTTGGAAATTCATTGTCGGGGTAGAGTAAAAAATTATAAAATGTGGAAAGGGGAAAAGATCTTTTTTTCTATTCGTTGTCGCTATGGCAAAATAAGCCACAGTACAAATAAAATGTACGCTTATGACAGACCTGTGCACGGTTTGGAAATGCCCCCCCCCCCGTTTTATTGGAGGATTTGCCCCCCCCCCCGTTTTATTGCCCCCCCCCCCGGCCCCCCGACAAAAAATGAAAAAGTACCCTAAAATTATAACGCCATTTTTGACCTATGATGACTCCATCATCGCAATTTTTTTGCATTTTTTAGCCTATTTCAATGTATTTTAAGCCATTTTAGACCTATTTTTACCTTATTTTTGTTTTTTTTTTTGTCCCTTTTTTCTCTTTTCCCCCCTCTTTTTTCTCCTTTTTTTCTCTTTTTCTCTTGCCTTTCTTTCCCCCCCCCCGTCCGCGGCCCTCCCGGGGGCGGCCGGCGGGGGGGGTGCCTTCCCCCTCTCGCCCCCGTTCCTTGCCCCCCCGTCGTGGCCCCCCGTGCCCCTCTCCGGGGCGGCCGGTTCGGGGGGGGGTGTCTTTTTGAAGGAGGGGGTCTAGGGGGTTTGTACCCCTTTGCGCTGGGTTTTTTGCGCTTCGCGCTGTGCTTTCGGAATCGCGTGAAAAAGACTTGGGATTTGGCTTGCCCTCTCTTTGTTGTTATTGCATTGTTTTTTAGTTAAACTTGAAAAATTTCCGGGTTTAAAAAGGTATAACATTAAAAATCGTCCGATAGCACAAAAAATTTTTTCTAAAATTGTCTTTAAAATTCATTAAAAACATCCCGTAAATTTGTAAAAAAAGTATGTTGTGAGGCTGAGCGGAGGAGGCGAGAAAATTTTTAAATTGTTCTCTTCGGACCCCAAATTTTTACCTGCGCCAACCCAAAAGGGGGGGTTGCCACCCTAAAACCCCCCGCGAGCGGAGCGAGCGCGGGATTTTTTAAATGGGCTTCCCCTCCCCCATTTTTTTTTTCGGAATAAAGGGGGCGCCACCGACCCCCCCCCTGCCGCCCTTGCCCCCCCCTTCTCCCCCCGTTTAAACCCCGGGGGGGCAGTTCACAGGTCTGCTTATGAGATTGGTTTTGAATTAGAAACAGCACCCAATTAACCACTGAATGAATCACAGTAATGTTATTATTATTATTGGCAGTGGCTCATTTTGCTGCAGTAACTACGTATTTCGCTTGATTTTTTTGCATTTTATTATTTAGAAATTATCCAAAGAAACCCAGGACTCTTTGGCTAAAGCAAACGAAGTGGCGGATGAAGTGATTGGTTCCATGAAAACTGTGCGAAGCTTCGCTTGTGAAGCTGAGGAAAGCAACCGCTTTTCACTCAAACTAAACATTTTTTTGGGAATCAGACGAAAGCAAGCTGTTGCTTTTACAGCTTACGTATGGACAAACGAAGTAAGCTGATGTGGTTTTAGGACCAGACTATGGTCGGATTGGAAATCTGACTATTGTTTTTACCAAATAGATTGTTTTTTTACGCTTTACGTATGGCAAAGAAATATCTTTCATTATGCTTAGTTCTGATTGACACAGTTTAAAGTTGACCCCAGCCGCCTCCCTTAAATTTGGGGGTCGCATTACTAAAAATAAATTTTTGAGAGTTGTCCTATCAAATGTTTTAAAAGGTTAACCACCATGGATGAACAAGGGGGGTAGGGTGGGGTCATCCCACCCCCCTAGCCTCGAAATTTTGGCCCCCCTAGAAAAAAAAACCAGGGCCCCCTCCCCCCAAATTTTCGAATTTTTTACCTCTGACCCCTCTTTAGATTTTGAAATCTGATCCTCCCTCTCCTCTCGAGAAAATTTTAAGTACTTTTTTTATACTAAATTTTCTTCCAAAAACGTGAATTTTTAACACAAATTCATGTTTTTACACCTTTTTTATACCTAAATATCGCTTTTTATTCAATAAAATGTAGTATTATCTTATAAAAAAAACTATTATTAAACATTTAATGGTTTAAAAGTATTTTTTTCGGATATTGGACCCCATCTGACCCCCTCTAGGTTTCAAAATCTTCCACCCCAGGTCGACCCCCCCCCTAGAAAGCTAGGGGGGGTTCGACCTTCGACCCCCCATAGATTTTGAAATTTCATTTACCCGGGGTAAACACCCCCCTAGCTTTTTGACCGTGTTCATCTATGTTAACCATTCCCCCTTAAATTTAAAAAGGATTTAAGTCCTAGCCACTTCTGAGTGGGTGAGTTGAAAATGAGTGTTTTAAGCTGCAATAAAAAACTCAAAATGCAATAAAAAGGGTTTTTAACCTAAATTAAGTGATTTTTAACCTTTTTTTCAAAATCGAAAAACGATATGGGCAAAATGCACAAAAAAACAATATTGGTAAAATTCATACATGGTAAAGTTGGTCCGGAGTGGGGGGTTAAACCCCAAATTAGGGCGGGGGTTAAAATTGGAGAAACGCAAAATACTTTTATCGTTTTTTTTTTCTGGAGTGCATTTTACCCATATCGTTTTTCGATTTAGGTAAAAAAACGCTAATTTTTTTGGTCAAAAATCCCTCTAAAATCTAGGGCCGGGGGTAGACTCCACTGAAGCCTTCCCTTGCTTCAAAAAACATCTAGGTTTGGTTTATTACTGTCCCAAAAACCAAGGAGAAACTTTTACCGATAATTAAAATAATAAGTACTATACTTTTGTATTTTGTATTTACTATGTTATATAAAGAATTTAGATTTGTGACCTAATGTTATTAGTAGCAGTTCTGTGGTATGGTGGCCATTTAGTTATTTCTAACCAAATTGAAGGGAAAACTTTAATCCCAATGTTGCTGTATCAAATTCAACTGGGAGAAGCCCTTTTGGTATGTTGTGTTTTATTTATTCTCAAATTCTATTGTATTTCTCAAAATTAAATATTATGCGCTAACGTTGTTAGCTTTTAAACTTATTTTATTTTATAATGTATAGGGCATGAAACTAAGTTTTATAGCTTTAATTTTATTGTAGGCTTAGCTCTTAGGATCCGTTTATTGTGAAAAAATGAAGAGGTGGATTATTATTCAAAATAATCTGTCAAGCGGGAATAAAAATTAATGTATGATACGTCTTAAAAAAGGACGACCATTAATCTTTCTTATACATAGGCACTTTTTAAAATTGTGAGAGGGTCTTATTTCAAAAGTAGCTCCGAAAATATTTTGTTAAATTGCCACCTTTGTCCCCAAGTTTGCTAGTTAATTCTTAAAATCTATTAAAGCTATAATAACGTTGCCGTAAAATCTCAAAAAATATTTAAAAATACAAAAAATTTGCAAATAATTTAGGGATAATAGGGTAGTGCATTTTATTTCGGCATTTTCCGAATTGGGCATTTTTGATTTTGGACTAGGTCTTTGGTAATCCTGGACGGAATACGACGTTTGATAACTCAAATGAGAGCTAATTATATGTAGATGACTGTCGTGAGCTTTTTATTTGTTATGTTATGCAGACCTGTGCACGGTCTGGAAATGCCCCCCTCGTTTTATTGCCCCCCCCCGCCAAAAAATGAAAAAGTACCCTAAAATTATGACGCCATTTTTGACCTATGATGACGCCATCATCGCAATTTTTTGCAGTTTTTAGCCTACTTCAATGTATTTTAAGCCATTTCAGACCTATTTTTACCTTATTTTTGCTTTTTTTTGTCCTTTTTTTCTCTTTTCCCCTCTTTTTTCTCTTTTTTCTCCTTTTTTTCTTTTTTTTCTTTCCGCCCTGCTTGCCCCCCCGTTTTATTGCCCCCCCTGTTTCAAAAAAATTGCCCCCCGTGCCCCCTCCATTTTGGAATTGCCCCCCCCCGTTTAAACGCCGGGGGGGGGGGGGCCGTGCACAGGTCTGGTTATGATATTTTCATGTGAAATTGTGTGATTTATAAAAAATAAAATTGTTACTCGTTTTTAGAACATGGGCATTTCATGATTACGCAATAAATTGGTTTAAAAATTAAACTGTCCTAGTAAAATTTAGTCTATTTTCCGAATTTTTAGTCCCCGTGGTTCTACGTTGCGTCTGTGGTGAGGTGAGCAATCGTTCTGAAATAAAATAGTGTAATTTCGGCACATATATTGCTGTAGGTAAAAACGGGTTGAATTAAGTGGTCGGGTGTTAAATTGTAGTTGTAAATAGTTAAAAGACAATGTTGAAATGTGTAGGGGTCATAGCACTGCACTTAAACTCGATTAAGGGAGTCCTTTTAAAAAGTGCCGAAATTAAATGCACTTTTTTCTCAAATTTTGCTCATTTTGATACCATTTGGCATTTTAGCTGTAACTTTTTGTCAGTTACACGTTGAACAATAAGTAGAAGCTTAAATTAAAGAAAACTGTGTGGAGATAATGATAGGCTTTTAAATTTTTGAAAATGATGATTTTTTGACTGAGAAACAATCGATTGTTTGTAAAATGCCGAAATTAAATGCATACATTTAATTTCGGCAATTTTTCATTTATTAAAAAACTGATTTAATTAAGTAAAAAAACTACTTTGGTACAATAAAACTTTTGTGACGCAACGCAGTATTGTGAAAGCTTCAAAATGAGCTATTAAACATGAAAATCGGGTCATACAGTGAAAATTTACATCGGAAAAACAAAAAACTGCCGAAATTAAATGCACTACCCTACTAAAATAATTATTGTTTCAGTCTAAAAGTGTTTTTAAACGTATTATTTTATGTTTTAAATGAAACAAAACTAAAGGTAAACCCAACGTGGCTGAAACAGTTGTTCGTTGGAAGAAAAAATGCCCCCCATTAAGTAACCATTCAAATCACGAGAAACTGACGTCACTTTATCAGCCAATTAGATTTAATTGAATACCGAGTATTTGTTTGATAAAGTGACGTCAGATTCTCGTGATTTGGGTGGTTACTTAATGGGGGCATTTTTTAATCCAACGAACAACTGTTGCAGCCACGTTGGGTTTACCTTTAGTTTTTTGCTTTATTGTTAGAAATTTGTTCGGAAAGTCTAGTAGAAAATTTAATTTTGTGCTTAACTGTTAGAGTGTTTTTACTGAAAACTTTCAAGTAAACATGTTTTACTACATTTACCTACTTTACCTACTACAATAATAAGTTTTCTTTTTATAATACTAACAATATTTTAGAGCATGGGATCTGTCTATACTGGCCTAATGCAGTCTGTGGGGGCCTCTAGAAAAGTATTTGAATACATTGACCGGAAACCAGCCATTCTAAACAATGGAACACAAACAAACAACGAAATGTGTGGAAAGATAGAAGTCAAAGATGTTTGTTTTTTCTATCCATCTAGACCAGATGTACAAGTTTTAAATGTAAGTGAGCTTGTCTTATTAAACAATTCAGCTTTATATTTTAATAAAATTAAATTGTCAACGTCCCATTCTAAATAGCTAAAGATATAAAATCTAATATTGAATTGTTTTGGTACAGATAATGGGCAATTTTAACTCCAGTTGAGTACTACCATTCTAATCCTAATTTGGTTAAAACATTTTATTGAAACGTTTTTACTTTTAGTATTACTCAGTTACTTAGCATTTTAAAATGCCTTCAGACGTTCTATCCTTTTTAGAATATCAGTTTTACAGTTTCACCTGGAGAAGTTGTAGCTTTGGTGGGTCCTAGTGGAGGCGGAAAAAGCTCTTGTATATCTCTTCTTCAACATTTTTACGAACCAAGCTCTGGCCAGATACTCATAGACGGACTTCCTATACCAGAATATGATCACAAGTTTTTACATACCAAGGTAAAACATTTGTCAGATCAGCAAAGAAAAGCTTGGTGCTTTAATGCTGAACTTTGATTTTTGTTTGCACAAACTATCTGATGTCTTAGGTAAAATTTTTAAGCCGAATAAAGCTAATGTTTAGGACAACAAAAAAGGGAAAAATTAGCTGCTTATTAAGGACGTTGTTTTGTTTTCACAGCAAACAAAATATGCGTGGCATAGATTTTAATTGAGCATTAAAAACACGAAAAAATATTTTTGATAAAATTATTTGAGTGCCAGATAAATTTTACACGCCCCGTCAATTTTATTTTTTTTTGTAGATATTAGGATAGTGCATTTAATTTCGGCACTTTTCCCAATTGGGAATTTTTGATTTTGAACTATATCTTTGGTAATCCTGGACGGAATACGACTTTTGATAGCTCAAATGAGAGCTAATTATATGTAGATGTCTGTCGTGAGCTTTTTATTTGTTATATTATGATATTTTTATGTGAAATTGTGTGATTTATAATTAAAAAAATTGTTACTCGTTTTTAGAACATGGGTATTTCATGATTACGCAATAAATTGGTTTAAAAATTAAACTGTCCTGGTAAAATTTGGTCTATTTTTCGAATTTTTAGTCCCTGTGGTTCTACGTTGCGTCTGTGGTGAGCAATCGTTATAAAATAAAATAGTGTAATTTCGGCACACTATTGCTGTAGGTAAAAACGGGTTGAATTTAGTGGTCGGGTTTTAAATTGTAGGTGTAAATAGTTAAAGACTACGTTGAAATGTGTAGGAGTCATAGCACTGCACTTAAACTCGATTAAGGGGGTATTTTTAAAAAGTGCCGAAATTAAATGCACTTTTTTCCCAAATTTTCCTCATTTTGATACTATTTAGCATTTAGCATTTTAGCTGTAACTTTTTGCCAGTTACACGTTGAACAACAAGTAAAAGCTTAAATTAGAGAAAACTGTCTGGAGATAATGATAGGCTTTTAAATTTTTGAAAATGATGATTTTTTTAACTAAGACACAATCGATTGTTTGTAAAGTGCCGAAATTTCGGCAATTTTCCATTTTTTTAAAAACTGATTTAATTAAGTAAAAAAACAACTTTCGTACGGCAGGCCTGTGCACCGTCTAAAAATGCCCCCCCCCCCCGTTTTATTATAGGATTTGCCCCCCCGTTTTATTGCCCCCCCCCCCCGCCAAGAAATGAAAAAGTACCCTAAAATTATGACGCCAGTTTTGACCTATTATGACGCCCTCGCGAAATTTTTGCAGTTTTTAGCCTATTTTAATGCATTTTAAGCCATTTTAAACCTATTTTTACCACATTTTTGTTGTTTTTTTTGTCCCTTTTTTCCCTTTCTTCTTCTTTTTTTTCTCTCCTTTTTCTCTTTTTTTTCTTTTTCTCCTGCTTGCCCCGGGTTTTATTGCCCCCCCGTTTCAAAAAAATTGCCCCCGTGCCCCTCTGTTTTGGAATTGCCCCACCCGTTTAAACTCCGGGGGCAGTGCACAGGTCTGCGTACCGTGAATTTTTTATGACGCAACGCAGTATCGTAAAAGCTTTAAAATGAGCTATCAAACATGAAAATCAGGCCATGCAATGAAAAGTTACATTGGAAAAACGAAAAAGTGCCGAAAATAAATGCACTACCCTATAGTCAGACATTTTTTCTTGTTGATTTTTATACTTAATCTTAAAGCTAAGAAACACAAGTAAAACAGCATTGTAAAATTAGTTAATATGATTTTAGACAATTTTGTGTTATAACAATTTGTTAAACAAAATTGATATTGTTTTGTTTAATAAAAGTATTTAATCGTTAAAGAGTAGTTCAGCACCTTATATTTTATTCAAGATGGCCATGGTTGGTCAAGAGCCGGTTCTATTTGGAAGGGCTGTGGATGAAAATATTTCATATGGGTGCGAAGATGTGAGCTTGGATTATATTAAGGTAAACTGCTGATTTACGTTTATTTATTTAATTGTTTCGGATAATACCTCTGGATCATTAGTTAAATTGTATGATGACATTATAGAATCTCTATACACTCCATGCTGGCTTACAGAAAATAAAAATTCCTACAGAAGGTGATAGAAAATGTGGATTGAAACTGTGGTTGTAAACTGGTTGTGTAACTGTGGTTGTGGATTAAACCTGTGGTTGTAACCATAGGTGGGCAGCCTCTCGGATTTAATGAGGGGTGTACCCTAAATTTTGTATGCCCGGTGTATTTATAAAAATAGCGACCTCGGTTCATTCTTAAAAATTTTTGTCAAAACAATTATGCAATAAGTATTGCAGTTACGCATTCGACTAAAAATAATATTTATTAACAACGTGGAAAAATAAAATATTATTAAGTAACACAAGTTTGTATATGCAATACAATAAAAGTTATGTTTTTTAACATGTATTTTTTTAAATAGATGATTTTATAATTTAAAAACGATTTTTTGTTTATACCAATTTTGTGATACTTATGCTGCAGAGTAATTAAGATTTTAAAAAAGCAAAGGGGGACCTTTACAATTTTTTTTCCTTTTCCATGATTTGAGTGGGTATATCAATGATCAAACCCTTTTCATTGTGTGCAAAGTTTTTAATATGTTATTATGTGAAAAGTATATTTTATACAGGAAATAGCTAAAATGGCGAACGCGGACGAATTTATATCAAAAATGCCGGATGAATACAAGACGGAAGTGGGAGAAAAGGGAGCCCAATTGTCCGGTGGGCAGAAGCAGAGAGTCGCGATAGCACGAGCCTTAGTGCGGAAACCTGTGATTTTGTTGCTGGACGAAGCCACAAGCGCCCTGGATGCAGAATCTGAACATTTGGTTGGTGCAGTTTATAAGCAACTTTAAATTTAATAAGAATAAAAGCTTATTAATTACCTTGTAAAAAATGATAAACCAATTTTTAAATAATTAATGATCGATAACATACTGGTTTAGTTACGCTTTGCAAACAATAAACATCTAAAGTTACAATTGGTGTTAATTACGTTATCAAATGTCAATAGATTTTCGCCACTTTCTCTTAGGTTATATATTTATAAATCTAAATCTTATAAATTAGTATAATATTTCTTGCTATTATTATTTAACTCCAACGAGGTTCATTCCGGAATTTCGGCAGGGCAAAAATCGCCCCCGATAGCACCACTAGTTGGGGGCGATTCACACCCGGCGGGGGCAGGTCCTCCGGCGGTCAACAGCGTCATGCTGTGCCAACAGAGAGGGGCGAACGGGGAGTGGACATGGTCCGTGGAGGAGCCCCCTGGACACAGCAAGCCAGACCGCGCTTATATCGAAATGGATACCTCATATCCCATAGACTCAATGGAAGTTTCAGACTCAACTGCAGAATCAAATGTACACGTGAACTAAGAAGAGATATTTTATTCAACAAGATCCCATTGGTCCCGATTTTGGGACATTTTGAACTCCACTATTAAGCCGGGTGAGGATCATCAGTTGGAAGCCAGCGAGGCGCCACCTGGCGTGAGCGCGGCGGAACTTTCCTCGCTTACACTCCGAGCCACCAATGAGGGTGTGACTAGCAACGAGGAATTGTTAATCGCCTTGGGGCTGACGTCATAGGACTCGTTTTTGATCAAACATTACATAAATAAAAAAAGTTTTGTACTCATTCTAAGAATTTGATTTTTTTTGTTAAAAGAAAAAATAGCAGTAAAGGAAAAAAATAGCCGTTTTTGACAAATATTGCATGTTTTTGTTATAAAAAAACAGCAATTTTAGAATGTGTTTGCTTAATGAAAAATATTTATACAGTATCGAAATACGAAAGATATATGTCAAACAGTGTGCAAACGAGTAAAAATCTTTCAAGATCAATACGAATCACGGGGAACTTTTAGATAAGAGTTTGAATTGAATTAAAACTGTCAAATATTTCGAAACGTACTAAGCATCAACCAAGGATGAATAAAATTCTGAAAACTCATCTAATGAGTATTTAATTGACGTAATGTTATATTTTTAAAAAAAACTTTTTGTAATAAAAGATATAAATACTATACTGTAGTTTTTAAAATTTATGTTAATTTTACATCGATAAATGCACTTTCCGAATAAAGAAAAAGCTCTAAATAGAGTACCTATATAGTTGATTTGATTTACATTTTTGCAAATAATTATTATTATAATATTACTCAGTTTTTTTTCTGTTTAAATAAATAAAATGTCACACCAAAAATTTTTTTCTAAAAAATCAATAAACAAAACCTACGGAGTCAGTATCTTCGGTTTGCCAGATTGTGAAGTCTCTTTTAACTTTTATAAACTGGATGCCGTGCCATTAAAGCCAGCCACTTCCGTCTAGCCTTGACTCGGACATGCTCCATAAATTTTGCCAATTTTTTTGTTTTGTTTGATGACAAAATGTTTTGTTATTGTTTATTAGAATTTTCACTACCACTAGTAAGATAGGTTTCTAGGTGCTAAAAATCCTGGCCTTATCATTACTTGTAGAAACTTACAGCCTCAGTAAGACACTGCATCTAGTGATACAGGTTTCTAGGTTAGTGTAATTCCTCGCCCTATTTATAGAGTTGGAGACTTGCAGCCTCAGCAAGATACCACTGCTTCAAAATAGGCTGGTCTCAAGCCCAGATAAAAGTAGGTGAGTTGGTCTGGCTGAAGCGGCCTTTCCAGAAACTTGCTCTCACTGTGGGACAATATGACAGATTTTCTGTCATATCTGTCCAATCTGCCCCAATTGTTGACACTGTCAGCTTTTGGACAATCTTGGCAGTGCCAAAGAGTTCGTCACTGTTAGCTTAGTATTTCCATGGCTTTTCTGTATTTGTCACAGCTAATAAATGTGTAATGCTTTCAACCATAACTCCAATTCCTAAAAACTTTAATTTTCGCTTAAATTATATCTATCTACTTAATAGCTTCTATTTAACAGCTTGTATGTAATTACATACAGCTATTAAAATTTTATAATACCTAAAAACATAATGTCTGGCTTTAGTTGTAATTACTAAAATTATTTCTGTTCTTTCTTTCTCCTATAATCAGCTTTTCTGTATTGCTATATTTGTATTTACTAGTATTTAATTTGTGTGTGTTCTTTCTTTTATTTTATACTACCACTGGCTTTTCCAAGTGCTACTCTACTCCCTGTTTCCTTTCTGTTTGGTTAAACTGCTCAAAGTCTTCTTCTCTATGATCAACGAATTATGCCATATGCCAAGCTGTTTGACATGGAATAACCAGGAAATATTGTAAATTTTGTTTTAAACATACATGGTACGTTTTGGTAAGATTTTATTTACTTTTCCTAATATTATTTTGCTCATAAATTAATGCCCCTAACAACCAATTCTGTTCTGCTTCGTTATCCTAGCTTTAGCTGGTTAACTGTTTTTGTTCTTTCTGTTTTCTTATTTAAATTTGTTTTAGTTGTGGTTATGTTAGGCTAAGGTGTTCTCTTTGGCACTGTCGAGGTTGTGCACCCGATAATAACACCAAAGGTTATAGGCGGTGTGGTAGAAGCATATTATTATCTATCTATCTATCTATTTTTATAAAAAAGTTAAACTGGATTATTATGCTTTAAAACAATAGTTTACTTTTGTTTATTGTATTTTAGGTCCAAGAAGCGCTTTACAAGAATTTCAAAGGTCATACTGTACTTCTAATAGCTCATCGATTGAGCACAGTAGAGAAAGCAGACCGAATCGTTGTGATTAACGAGGGGAGGGTAGTCCAAACTGGACCGCATCAGCAACTCATTCAGGAAGATGGGGTGTATAAAAACCTAGTACAGCGACAACTTTTAGGTAAACTGATTTTTATATTCCGAGTATGTCAATTAAACTTGAAAGTATTATCACTCGATCAAACCCACAATTTTTTTAATTAAAGCGAAATTTAATACTCCTCATTATAGAAACACCGCTCAGACCTGTGCACTACCCCCCCCACCCGGAATTTTATCGGGGAAGGGGGGCAATTTTAAAATGGGGAGCATGTAATGAATTATGTTAAACTAACTGTGGATCGTGCAAAACAACCACATCGAAGATCGTCAAACAGGCTTTTAGAATATTATTTTGTTTTTGGTTAAAATAACACTAATTTTCAAGATTTGTCAAAACATAATGTAAATTTTAAAAAAATTAATAAAATTCCTGTTTTAAGTTTTTGGCAGCCAAAAAAATTAAGCTCGGGTTTATTTTTGTATTCGAGCCATATATGTGCCGGAATTTCAACAAACTGGAAAATTAGTATACCATAACATACGTATCCAGAGAGTAAGAGCAGGAGTCCGATCTTTCTGTCGGTAAACAAGCACTGAATAGAAACATTATTCTAAATAAGTATTGGGTAGCGGTAGAAAACATTTTTTACCGAATGATTGCAGCCCCCCCCTTTTTTTTTTTTTTTTTTTTTTTTTTTTTTTTTTTTGCTATTTAGGCTTGTTTTACTTTTTTACTAAAGTGTTTTTGCTACTTCCATCTTCGTCAGGAGGGGGGTGTGGAGGTGGGGGTTGGTTGGTTTTGTGGTTTCAAAATCGTGGATACAGCCGTGCATTTGGTGGGTGCTAGGGGGGAGGGTAGGGGGGGGGTTTGGGGGTTGGGGAGGTGGTGGCTTTAGGGTGAGGGTGGGATTTTGGGGGGGGGGGTGGGGTCTTTTTTGTGTTTTGTTATTGTTTTTGTATTAGTATTTAGGCTAAAGCGGGTTCAAATGTTTTGCTACTGGTTTTGAAGTTAAATATTTCATCGGTTGGGGGGGGAGGGGGGTCGTTGGTGGGGGGGGTGTGGACTCTCGAGTTTGGGCTCTCTTTTTTGTTTGATCTCCGTCCCTCCCCCCAAAACACCTATCACTACAGACAAGAGAAACCTCTAGAAGTTCTCAGGGTGATGTATGATTCAAGGTTATTTAGAGAAAAGTATGAAAAAATTTCAAATTTAAGACATTAAAACACAAGTGGAACCAAACACTAATGAAAAAATTTTATGACAGATGTCAACTGCTTAAAATTTAATTTATATAAAGTAATTTTTAACATGTATGCTGCGCTTTTTAAATAACTATTAAACGGTATTATTGTGTAAAGTTAAAAAAGCTAAACCCATTAAACTAAACAGTATTTTTTTTCAACGGACTAGATGCTTTATATCTGATCAAGAATTTTCTCAATCGATTGAACATATTTTAAAATATGCAAGCAGACCTGTGCACGGTCCGGAAACGCCCACCCCCCGCTTTATTGGAGGATTTGCTTCCCCCCGTTTTATTGTTCCCCCCGCCCAAAAATGAAAAAGTACCCAAAAATTATGACGCCGTTTTTGACCTATGATGACGCCATCATCGCGAAATTTTTGCAGTTTTTAGCCTATTTCAATGCATTTTAAGCCATTTTAAACCAATTTTTACGTTATTTTCGTTTTTTGTCCCTTTTTTTCTTTTTTTTCTCTTTTTTTTGATGTTTTTTCTCTTTTTCTTTCTCCTCTGCTTGCCCTTGCTCCCCCGTTTTATTGCCCCTCGGTTTTAGAAAAATTGCCCCCCGTGCCCCCCTGTTTTGGAATTTCCCCCCCAATAAAATCCCGGGGGGCAGTGCACAGGTCTGAGCGGTGTTTCTATAATGAGGAGTATTAAATTTCGCTTTAATTAAAAAAATTGTGGGTTCGATCGAGTGATAATACTTTCAAGTTTAATTAACATACTCGGAATATAAAAATCAGTTTACCTAAAAGTTGTCGCTGTACTAGTTTTTTATAAACCCCATCTTCCTGAATGAGTTGCTGATGCGGTCCAGTTTGGACTACCCTACCCTGGTTAATCACAACGATTCGGTCTGCTTTCTCTACTGTGCTCAATCGATGAGCTATTAGAAGTACAGTATGACCTTTGAAATTCTTGTAAAGCGCTTCTTGGACCTAAAATACAAAAAACAAAAGTAAACTATTGTTTTAAAACATAATAATCCAGTTTAACTTTTTTATAAAGATAGATAGATAGATAATATGCTTCTACCACACCGCCTATAACCTTTGGTGTTATTATCGGGTGCACAACCTTGACAGTGCCAAAGAGAGAACACCTTAGCCTAACATAACCACAACTACAACAAATTTAAATAAGAAAACAGAAAGAACAAAACCAGTTAACCAGCTAAAGCTAGGATAACGAAGCAGAACAGAATTGGTTAGTTAGGGGCATTAATTTATGAGCAAAATAATTATTAGGAAAAGTAAATACCATCTTACCACAACGGACCATGTATAATTAAAACAAAATTTTACAATATTTCCTGGTTATTCCATGTCAAACAGCTTGGCATATGGCATAATTCGTTGAGTCATAGAGGAGAAATTTTGAGCAGGTTAACCCAAACAGAAAGGAAGCAGGGAGTAGAGTAGCACTTGGAAAAGCCAGTGGTAGTATAAAATAAAAGAAAGAACACACACAAATTATATACTAGTAAATACAAATATAGC
>JASAMX010030385.1:0-24415 GCA_030248175.1 Microlaimidae sp. YZB2_3 | reverse complement strand
ATGTGCGTGTACTTCGTTCAGTTACGTACTGCTATTGTAAGTTTTTTCAATTACATAAACCCCGTGAAAGAAAATAAAAAAGTTAAATAATTAAAAACAATTTTAGTAATACAATGCGCACGAGCTTTTAAAGGCAAAACACGAAAAAAGTTTTGGCTTTTTGGCTCCAGATTCAATGGAGTTTCTGCAAATTACAGATATCATTTAATTCTAAAAACAAAAAAATAGTAGCTAAATATACCACAGTGTTTCAAGAATTTCACCAGTGTTTGGAACACTATTTTGGTATAAGTTGTGAATCGACCTCTATTTTGTTCAAATGTATACATCTAAGCAGAAATGATTTTAAACAAATATAAAACGGTTCTTGTTCAGTTTTTTAACAACAAAGTGCAAGTATCAGGAAATATTATTAAAACAAAAAATAGAGATATTACCAAAAGATAATCCAGCAGATATGTATTGTATATAATATATCAAGTTGAATGTTGCAAAATTTCTATAAAAATAGTGCGAATTTCTATGACCAAATTCTCCATTAAACAGTGTGAATTTCCAATAACACTTGCAAAATACTGCAAATCAAAATAGATGGGAAACAACCAAAGAAGGTGTTTATCCCTTTTAAAAAGTCCCCAATCGAAAGACATCCCTTCCTTAAAATTTGAGGTTACTTACTAGAGACACCTAAAATTAGAGTGGCGCCATCCAAGTACTAAAAACTTTATTGTTGTTGCAATTTCACAGAATAAGAAGGGTTGTAACAAAACGCTAGAAATAAGGTATTATAGTGCAATACATCATATTATATCACAAAAATTGTAGGATACTCTTCTAAACATAGGTTGCAGGGTGGGTTAAACCCCCCAAAAAACCCGATTATAGCCAACACCCCCCTCTCTAAAATTTGGGGGTACCTCGGACACCCCTGGACCTACTAAAAACGCTAAAAATGGGGTATTTGAGGTATACCCCAAAAATTTTCGGGACACCCCCCAAATTTCGAAGATCGGGTATATCCCCCCGAAAAAATCCGGGAGGCTGCCCACCTATGCTTCTAAAATCTGACCAACCTGCCCAACTGTGCTTCAAGTCCAATCAGTTCAAAAAATATCAAAAAAATCTTCTCCTGTAACTAAATGAAATCAATTAATCAGGTCGTTTTGCCGTTTATTTAGGTTTTTGTTAGCTCTTCTTTGTTTTATTTATTAATTTGTTTGCTTTTTGTAGATTATGGGAATACCTGGTAGCCAGCTGCTCCCATTTGGGAATGTTGTCGTCGTTGATGGGACTGTTAATAGGGAGAAATCGGTCCGGATCCCTGTCCGATGAGAACATGAGGCGCTCCCGCAGATACCGGTAGATGCCCTGCTTGGCCAACAGCACCGGAACGTGGTAAATATTTGACACATCATGAACGCAAATTACCTACAAACCACTCCATTTAACATTAATTTGTTACACTAAAAGCTCCAAAATGTTATCACCCTAGTCTTAACGGGTACACCCATAGATGAAAAAACACTGTCAAAAAGCTAGGGGGGTGTTTACCCCGGGTAAATGACATGCCTGCGCCGCCAGCCGACGCGAAGCGTCAGACGGGGGAGGGGAGTCCATAGGTGTTTTTGGGGGGGACAGAGGGGTGCACCCCCTCCCCCTAGAGCCAAAATTTTGGACCCCCCTAGAAAAAATCCAGGCCCCCTCCCCCCAAAGCTCGAGAGCGGTCCGGCCTGACCCCCCCCTAGCGAGGCTGACCCCCCTCCCGACCAATTTGGAAGTATATTTTTTATTTACTGTTAAAAACACGGTTTTTTAGTTAAAAAAAGTGTTTAAATACACTTCTCAGGCCTAAATAGGTTTTGATACATAAAATTAAATATCAGACCTAAAAACACTTAAATTATCCGTTAAAAAAAATTTGCTAAAAAATTGGACCCCCCCTGACCCCCCCCTAAATTTGAAATCTCGCCCACGCGGTTGGACCCTCTAAAAAGCCAGGGGGGGGGGGTCCGGACCCCCCCCCTAAAAAATTTTGGCCTTACACCGGGGGGTGGACCCCCCCCCTAGCGGACCCGACCAAAAACACCTATGGGAGGTCTCGGGGGTGTCCCCCCAGCCACCGGATGCGAAATTTTTTTTAAATATGCACTTAAAACTGCTTAATAATCTTTCCCTGGTGTTTGCGTGAACATACATTTTACTTTTGATTTTTTACCTAATTTCTGAACAATTATGTCTGATCTTTAAAGTCATCAGGCGATAAAATTGTATATAACACAACTATCCATAGATGAACAAGGGGGGGGTCAGGGTGGGTCTACCTACCCCCCACCCTAGTCTCGAAATTTTGCCCCCTCCCCTAGAAAAAATCCAGGGGGGCCTCCCCCTCCCCCCAAATTTTCAAATTTTTTACCCCTCACCCCCTCTAGATTTTGAATTCTGCCCCCCTCCCCTCTCGAGAAAATTTTAAGTACTTTTTTTATACTAAATTTTCTTCCAAAAACGTGAATTTTTTACACAAATTCATGTTTTTACACCCTTTTTATACCTGAATATCGCTTTTTATTCAATAAAAAATAGTATTATCTTATAAAAAACTATTATTAAACCTTTAATGGTTTAAAAGTATTTTGCTTCGGAAATTGGACCCCACCTGACTCCCCTCTAGGTTTCAAAATCTTCCACCCTGGGTCGACCCCCCTAGAAAGCTAGGGGGGTTCGACTTCGACCTCCCCTAGGACCCCCCTCCTAGATTTTGAAATGTCATTTACCCGGGGTAAACACCCCCCTCTGGCTTTTTGACCGTGTTCATCTATGCAACTATCTATTTTCTGATGACTTTAATTTTTGCGAATGAGTATATTGTAAGTTATAATAACAAAAAATATTACTGATAATATTAATTTTACTGTATATATATATATATAAATCTGACCTTCCCGCGTAGCAGGAAAAATTTTTATATTGATTAATTTCTGATTTTAGAATGCACTAAGATTTGTATTAAATTTGTATAACTCAATATTTGAAAAGTAACAAAAAATCTATACAAACTGCCACGCTTCACGGATGATCCAAAACTTCAGTGTGAAATATTAAATTCAGTTTTTAAAAACAATTTTACAAAAGATGACGGGGTTAAACATCGTATAACTCGTAAAATACCGAATGATATTACTTTTTTAAATATAAAATTTAATACCCAAACGGTTCTTAAATCTTTGAAAAAGCAAAAAAATAAAATGAGTAGAACTCCTGATATTTTGCCTGCAATGCTATTTAAAAAGTAACCGCTATTGTAATACCAGTTTTTAAAAAAGGGGATCCAAGTAACCCTAAAAATTACCGCCCGATTTCGCTAACTTGCATAGCATGTAAAGTTAGAGAGTCAGTAATTTATGACCAATTATTTGGATTTTTTAAACGTTTTAATATTATAACAAAAGCTCAACATGGATTTCTTCAAAAAAAATCCACTTGCTCTCAACTTTTGAGAAATATTTGTTGACTGGAATAAAGCAATTGAAAATAAACTTATAATTGATACCGTTTATGTAGATTTTAGTAAAGCCTTTGATTCCGTGTCCCATCAAAAACTGCTGTCAAAATTATCAGCATATAGAATAAGCGGGAATCTTTATTTTTTGAATTTCAACGTTTTTGTTAAATCGTAAACAAAAAGTAGTTATTGAAAAAAGTGCTTCTAATTACTGTGAAGTTTTATCTGGGGTCCCTCAGGGATCCGTTCTTGGACCTTTGCTATTTTTAGTTTTTATAAACGACCTTCCTGAAGAAATCCCAGATGTAAATTGTAAGCTTTTTGCCGACGACGTCAAATTATATCATATACGTAAATCAGATGAGGATAATTATTTGTTACAATCTTCTGTTAATAGCCTTGTAAAATGGGCTGCAAAATGGCAGCTCCAAATAGCAACTGAAAAATGTTGTATAGTTCACATGAGGAGTAAAAACCCAAAATTGCCTATTTTGATTAATAAACAACCATTAATAATAAATAAAGAAGCTAAGGATCTGGGTGTATTAGTTTCTGATGGGCTCAAACAAACCGCTCATTGTAACTATATTGCTAAAAAAGCATATCAAACGCTCAACACAATTTTCCGATGCTTTCAGACTAAAACTGTAAACGCTTTATTAACCGCATATTGCTCGTTTGTGCGTCCAATTCTGGAGTATAGCACCCCAGTATGGTCACCATACCTATGCAAGGATATTGATCGCGTTGAGCAGGTACAACGTACCTTTACAAGACGATTGTTTGCTAAGTGTAATCTTGATCAAAACCTTAATTATATTCAAAGACTAGATTTCCTTAAATTGAAATCATTAGAAGAGCGAAGGATTTATACAGATCTTAGTTTACGCTATTCAATTATAAATAATCTTGGTGAATTACAATTTCAAGAATTTTTTAAATGGGGTATTTACAAGGGCAAAAATGACAATAGCAAAAAAATTTCCATACCAATTGCAAAAAAACGACTTTTTATTATTCATACCCTAACAGAGTAGCAAGGTATTGGAATAATTTACCCGAATCTGTGATAAACTCAAAAACCTTAAATATTTTTAAAAGCAAAATTAAAAATATAAGTTTTGAAAACATTACTAAATTTGACAGACACGTTAAGTAGCTCTAAGCTCTGTGTCTTCCTTCCCTTTATTATTACATTATTCAAACCCCGACCACAATCACCCGATAATGGTTACAACATTACAATAGCATTTTTTAATCAGTCAATATTATTTAAAGTGAGAAAATTTCTCCTAGTAACTTAGTTTTATAAATTTTAAATACATCAAAGACAAGACACCAAACGAGCACCCATAGCTACGGATTTTTCAAAGAATAGTAAGCGTTATCGACCTTGAATGTAACGGCGATTAGTGTTTGTAAAGTTCATATTCTAATCAATGGCTAACCTGTTCAGTTCCGACGTGGCAAAAATTGGAAATTTTGGACTTGACACCATCTTTGAGAGCGGTTTCGCTTCGGCAAATAACGAGATCCGGCGACAATCCGAGACCTCTCAGCTCTCGAACGCTGTTTTGAGTGGGTTTAGTTTTCTGTTCACCGGTACTGCGAGGCTAAAGTTTTATAATCAATAAAAGAATTAATGTTAAAAGTTACAAAGCAAGAACGTAACCAACAGCGAGGGCGCCCACGCCCACTCAACCAGTGGCGTGCCCAGGATTTCATTTCGGAAGGGGGGGGGGCGGTCTGGGGGGAGGGTAAATACTAACCCTAAAGGGGAGTCTCGGGGCGGTAGCCCCCCAGATATAGGGGGTCTTGGGGGCGAGACCCCCCAGCGGGGTCAAGGGGCAGAGGCTCTTGTCAGGGGGGTCCGGGGGGGGGGGGCAGAATGCCCCCCGGGGGAGAAAATTTTGAATTTAAGGCGCTAAAATACAATAGAAATTTTAATTCCAGATGATACTTATTACAAATTTTAAGGTTTTTTATACCTATACATTTAAAACATGTGTTTAAACGTTAATAAAAGGATAGGGGTTATAGTAGTTTTATTAAACTTAAACATGTATGCCTTAACTACTAAACGGGATAATCGATTTGAAATCGAAAAACTAAGATAAATTGTCAATTTAAACTACCCGCGTAGCGGGAAAATTTTGGTTTTTTGACTATTAATATGCTGTTGGAAGGCATCAGGAAAGTTTCTGTATTAATATTAAAGAAAAAAAATTTTCTCTCCCAAAATTTAAAAAACATAAGGGTCCCCCCTTACATAAAAATCCGGCTTCGCCGGATTTCGGGGGAGGGGGGGCGCCCGCCCCCTCCCCTTGGGCACGCCACTGCACTCAACCCCCTTCTCGAAATGTTCGACAAGAGAAAACATTTGTTTCGGCTAACATTTTAAAGAAATTTAGCGTCACTTTATTAAAGTATTCAGAACGCTCAAGAAAACTATACTTATAGGTAAGTGAACTAAAAAAACCTTCTTGGCATCCCAATGGCGTGCCCAGGGGGAGGGGTGGCTGCCCCACTTTCGTATGGGGACTCTTACGTTTTTTTAAATTTGGAAAAGAAAAAGCGCGGGCAGTCTAAATTTAAAATTTATCTTAGTTTTTCAATTTCAAATCGATTATGCCGTTCAATAGTTAATATATACATGTTAAATCAAACAACTATAAACACTATTAACCTTGTATTAACGTTTTAAACACACGTTTTAAATGTAAAGAAATAAAAAAACTCTCGCCTTCTTCAGGGTGGGTATTTATATATCCCCCAGACCCCCCGAATGAAATCCTGGGCATATACACGCCACTATACAGTGGGCGGGGGGTTGGGGGGTTGGTTTGGTTTTGTTTTTGTGGGGTGGGGAATTGTGGGTTTTTGGTTATGGGCTGAATTTGGGGTATTTATTTTGTTTGTGTATTTTTATTTTTTTCTATTATTATAAATATATTTAAATATATTTATTATTCAATAATAATTTATATATAGTCTATGTTTGTCTATTTTTGTTAGGGTCTCTTGTTATTTGAATTTGAATTGGATAATAGTTTTTTTTTTTTTTTCGATATTTTGTGAGATCAAAATTGTTATAATTAGTAAATAGTTGTGTTTTGGCTATCGGGGCGATTTTTAGGTTTTGTTATTTCTATTTTGCTGGGGTGGGGGGGCCCCCCCTTCTCCTATTTGCTGCCGCGGCTTTTTTTGCTGTGCCTGCCCCCCCGGGGTTGGGGGGGGGGCTTGGGGGGGGGCCGGGGGGGCCTTTTTTGAGGGGGGGGGCTCGGGGGGGGGCGAGGGGGAGAGGAAAAAAGAGAAAAAAGGAGAAAAAAAGAAGGGAAAGGGAAAAAGGGACAAAAGCGGATAGGTAAATAGGTCTAATGGCTTATACATTGAATAGGCTAAATTTGCATTCGCGATGATGGCGTCTCTAGGTCATGGCGTCTATTTTTAGGGTCTTTTTCTTTTTTGGCGGGGGGGGGGGGGCATCAGAGAGGCATCTTCTAGGGGGGGGGGCATTTTCAGCCGTGCCGGTCTGCCACATTCCAGACATACCACTACAGCCTAACATCCGTCCCCTCCCTCCTAATCTATCTACAAGCCCGCAATAGCCGAGGAAGAAATCTTCTCGCCGGGGTAGGAGAGACCCTCGCCCCTCGGGCAGGGGAATGCTCCTTCCTCTCTCCTACCTACCATATCCTACCAGACCCCTCCCACTGCCCCTATGCACCATACCCCCCCTTTTCCTGCATACTTCCCGACCTTGGGACCAGGACCTTTGGGCTCCCGTTGCAGTTGCTGAGCTCCTCCGGGAGTGGGAAAGGGGGTGCAGGCGAGAAGCGTGGACGGCCCCCAGGGTTGATGGACCCTGGCCCTGGCAAAGGACCCCCCCCCCCAGACCCCCCGGTCGACGCTTGCGTCGGCTGGCGCCGCTCGCGGCGCAGGCGGCGGCGCTTCGCGCCGCTTTCTGCTTTTTCTCTCCAGACTTCCCCCGAAATGATCTTGGCTGCCCTGTATGTATATATCTTTTTATAGATTATGATAAAGTTTGTGATCTTGCTTTATCAGCAATAAATTCTATTCTATTTTCGTATTTTAACTATGATTTCTATCTATTATAAGAATATATACCTTATATTAATAATTCGAAAATAAATTTATAAGTTGCATGGTTTTATTTGTTTTCCGCTTTAGCTTTATGCTTGTTTTCGTTTTTTATGTTTTTTGCCCTTTTGGCAGCGCGGAATATTGGGTCCCCCCCCCCCTCATCTGGGTCTTGCCAGCCCCCCCTAAAATTTGCCCCCCCCCCCCCAAATCCGAGAGGCTGCCCCCTATATGACAATCCCTTACAAAAAATTTAATAAAGCCTTTAGCTGATTTAAAATAGGTCTCGGTGTTTTTTTTCGGTCACTTTTTCCAACAAAAAATCTTTTTTCTACAAAATTCAAATAATCGGCTCTAAAACCCCTAATTCTTAAGCTATTTGAATAAATACAATATTTTCAAGGTCTTTAAACGCTTTTCTACCTACATATTAACTACTTTAAACTTCATGGTTTTTTTAATTGACACATAAAAAAAAGTTTGGAAAAAATATCGTTTTTCTTGAATTTTGAAAAAATTGTTTTAGTGATAATTTAGAATTTTAGGCCTTTTCCTGAATTTTTAGAAATAAAATTTCCGTTTTAATGGAATCTTCACTTTTTTGCCCCAAAATTTTTTTTTTCAATAATTTTGGGATTTATTCAAATTTTTACATCCCAAAGTCAAAGCCATCAAAAATAACTAGAAATAATTAATTATGTATATTTTGTTTATTTGCCCTAATTTTCTTAAATCATGCTCATTAGCTTCAACTATTAAAAGCGTAGTTTCTCCCACCTTTTAAAAGAGTATCTTAAAATTTATTTAATTTTGAACTATATTTCAGTTATTTTTGCGACTAATTTTGATAGTTTTTTAATTTTTTTTGAAAAAATAGTTTACAAAAATTTTTTTTAATACAAGGCATTACTCTTTTAAAAAATAACACACAAATAAAAGATAGCTTTACAGTTCACAGCAACTTATAATTCGTGTATTTTGTAGATTTCGCAATGCAGTTGTAAAACTTTCAAAATCCAATAAAAACTTGTTACACTTGTTTTTTTTTTTAAAGCTGAAGCGGGCCGGCCATGGATATTCCATATTACCGCCTACCACCCTATATCAGCACTGTTGTTGATGTAGAATGTTAGTCAAAGGCCCCACCCCTATCAGAGGATTTTAGGGATTAGATGTGAGGTTATATTTAATAATACAGAGAGAACAATAAAAATTTATTTTACCTATCTCACATCTATTCCCTAGGCCTACGTTTGGTCGGTTTGTCTTACCGTGGGAGGAAGGCTTATCTTTTGGTTGCACAATAGTGTATGTAAAGATAAACGTCACGTAACACACGACAAACACATTACAAGCTACAAATAACGGATGTGCTCACACTAAATTGTTTTATAAGTATAATATGTATATATTTCTTTTTTTTTCAATGCATTTGATAGGGAAAGGGGGCGAATTTTTTATAGACGATCAGCCATGAGGGATTCGCCCCCTATGAATATCAAAGGAGGCAAAAATATAATGATGGGGCGAAAATATCATAGCCCTTCTCTATGAGAAATTCGCCGGCCGGCGATTTTATCATGAGGGCAAAAATATTATCTGACACCGGCGATGGATATTAAGGGCCCAACCGGATATCTGATCCGGTCCGGTGGATTTAATATATCCGGCCATTTTTGGATCTGGTCCAGTCCGGCTGGATCTTTTTTTAAAAACTGGATCTTGGCCGGATATGAGTTTTTTACACGAATATAATAAAATTTATTTTATTTTGACACTCCCAACAAAAATTTTGACTTATGTCATTAATTATCCCACGATGGGGTGTTTTAACCCATAGTTATGACGGGTCTTTTTTTTTGGTTGTGCCTGTGATTTTGTTTATTATATTCAGTTTAATTCCTAAGCTTTTTATGTATTTTTTTGTTTTGTATTGTATATATTTTGTTTTGTTTTTTAAAAATTTACATTATCCACAAATTAGTTTTTGGTCTATATACTTAAGTATATACAAATTTCTTTCTTGTTGCTTTTTAATAAAGTTTTTAAACAATAAATAGTTTTTTATTATTTTTTTAATCAAATAACTATTTAAAATTATTGTTAAACTACTCTATTTTACTCACTCAAGTGTTTGGTTAAGCAAAAAAATGCTCAAACAGGCAACCCTCTAAAACACGCCAATAAAATATAGGTTAAAAAACACTACCTATTCCCCCATAGACTATTTTTGCTAATATATGCTTCTCACGGTGCCTATAAAATTAAAAAAACGAAAACGAACCTCTGGCACTAAACTGACATGAACGTTCATAAAGTTTTCTTTTTTTACACGAAACTGGAACTGTCTAAAAGCTTCCACAAAAGCCATTCCTTCTATATCTCCAATTGTACCACCCAGCTGAAAACAAAACAGTTCATTTGTAAATTATTTGATTTCAAAATATTAGTGTTAATTTATTTAAAAGTAGTGTTTAAAAAAACCACACTGATATATACTTTTTTGATTAATTGCTATACAATTTATTAATTTTTCCTGAATCATTTTTTCCCGCAAAATAACACACAATATATACAAAACATAATTTCTACATTATGGGTAAGTGACCTAAAAAACACCAGATTTTTTCCAAAAAAAACATCCCCATATCTCGAAATACAATTTAAAACTCAAATTTAAAGATTTTAATAAAATCTACACCAAAAGTTAGCGTCGACAAGTTGGTTTTTATTTATTTTAACCCAAAATTTAAAAAATATGACATTTAGAAGAAAAAAAAATTTCTCGAAAACGAGTTCATATTATGCTGTGTTTGAAATATTGGTATTTTTGAAATTTTAGAGCTACATGCATAAACACTCGCTCCTGAACACGCCTGAACCATTAACACTCGCTTTTTCAAGTGGAAGATCTGTGCTCTCCCGGTTTTATGGGGAGGGGGGGAATTCCAAAAATGGGGGGGAGGGGTAAGCTTTTCAAAACGGAGGGGGGCAATAAAAGGGGGCAAAGCAGGGGAGAAAAGGAAAAACAGAGAAAAAAAGGAGAAAAAGAAGAGAAAGGAAGAAAAAGAAAAAAGAAAAAGACAAAAAAAGGCAAAATATAAATAAAAATAGGTCCAAACTGGCTAAAAAAGCATTGAACTAGGGTAAAAACTGCAAAAAATTGGTGATAACGGCGTCATAAATAACAGGTCAAAAATGGCGTCTATAATTTTTGGGTACTTTTTCATTTTTATTTTTAGGCGGGGGGGGGGGGGGGCAAACAAGACCTGTGAGTGAGTGGACGCTTTCGTTGAGTGCATGATTTTTTAAGGTAAATCGTTAAACCGATTCAGAAATTTTTCAAGTACAAAATCTATCATAAATGCCATTTTCGGGGGGGGGGGGGGGGAAATTCTGAACCACTGGAGATATTTTGTTGAAAAATTTTTTGTGAAACATTGGGGGCAGGGAGAAAGCTTTCAAAAAAAATATCAAAATCGGAGACAAAAAAGTTTGACTCTGCACCGCACCTATAAGGGCTAAATGTTTTCGACCGCATTTTTAAATTCAAAGTGTTTTTTTTTGTTGAAAAAAAGTATGTTTTTTTGAGAAAAAAGTGAACGGTAGGATATATTTATGGAAAAAATGTTATTGAGAAGCTTAAAAAGCGTGCCGCAAAACCTAGGGACCTATTTTAAATCAGCCAAAGGTTTTATTAAATTTTTTTTGAAGGGGGTGGTGTCGAAAAGTGGTGTAATAGGGCAGAACCGCGCACTGCCCCCCCGGGGTTAAAACGGGGGCAATTCAAAAGGGGGGGGGGGGGGCAATTTTTGAAACGGGGGGGGGCAAACGGGGGGGGCAAGTAGGGGGGAAAGAAAAAAGAGAAAAAGAAGAAAAAGAAAAAAGAAGGAAAGGGAAAAAGGGACAAAAAACGAAATAAGGAAAAAGAAGGCTGAATGGTTAAAAATACATAAAAAGGCTAAAAACCGCAAAAAATCGCCATGATGGGTCATTAGTCAAAAATGGCGTCTATATTTTAGGTAAATTTCATTTTGGCGGGGGGGGGGGGAAAAGGGGGGCAATAATGGTTTATCACACTAATATGGCGTATTACATCACTCACAATCAAGTGGTGTAATATTACAACTGAAAATATTGAGTTTGCAATGATTAAGTTTTGGTTTCTTTTAAAAAAACCAAAATTCATAACTAAATGAGAATCCGTGTATTTAACTGAGGGAGCACGTAGGCGACTTGTAAGTTATGCCCAAACGCCACAGTTGTACGTATATTATGTAATAAGTTTTATTTTATTTTAGTTTTATAGTAGTGTTTGGTAAAAAATTTGTAATTGTGTTTGCATTAAAAATAGAGAGTATTATCTATTTATTACATATAAGTTTTTGCACACTGTATCTTCGATGCCTTGTTTGTTGTATAATTTCATATTTTATTTTTACTCTTATTTCTATAAATAACACCCTACATCATGTAAAACACTCCAAAAGACAATAAATAAAATCTCTAATTAACCCTCCCCTCATAAACTCCTCCTCAAACCCCTTTCTTTTCAAACCCCCTCGGGGGCCTCTCTCTCTTAATTTGGGGTGGTGTGGGCTTGGCAGGGAGGGGGGTGAGGGGGGTTAACCCATACATGGGCACGGGGGGTTGGGAGATTACCCCCCAAATTCTGAGAAGGGGGTTTAACCCCCCCCCACTCCAGAAGTGGGGGGGGGGAGAAAAGGTTAACACCTCCCCCCCCAATTTTGGAAAAATGAAGAAAAAATGTCTTAAAGATGACTTCTAACTTCCTATAAACTTCAGTTTTGAGGTGAAAATGAATGTTTTAAGCAATAAAAAGCTCAAAAATGCAAAAAAGGCTTTTTGACCTGAAACTAGCTTTTTTGCCTATTTTTCTTTTAAAATAGAAGAACTATATGGGTAAAATGCACTCCAGAAAAAAAAAAACAATATGGGTATTTGGCGTTTCTCGGATTTTAACCAACCCCCCCCCCCTAATTTGGGATTTAACCCCCCCCCCCCCACTCTGGACCAACTTGTCCATGTATGATTTAACCCCCCCCCCCCTCAAAAAATCCCGATTATAGCCCGACACCCCCCCCCCCATAAAATTTGGGGTTATGGGCCCCTAACCCCCAAATATCGTTCACACCCCCCTCCTAACCATTGGGGGGTCCCAGTGCTAAAAACGCTAAAATATACCCCAAAAAAAATTTTTCGGGACACCCCCCAAATCCGGGAGGCTGCCCACCTATGGTGTCGACAGTTTCCTTTCGGGGACAACATACGGATTACTCCACTTTTATCTATGGCACTGCTTTTGAAACACTGAAATATATAATGTGAAATTAAAAAAAAAAAGAAAAATACCCTAAAATGATTTTTGGTGCAAAGAAGAACTTTTAATAATTAAGGTTTTTTTTAAGCACAGACACTCAGGCAAAGAGTGGGGACAATCAAAATCATGGTTTTGAGATAGGATTATACCACTCAATTTTGAATCAAAATTAAAAACGCTAAAATTGGTTTTTTTGGGGATGCTATTTTATATGCAGGAGGATGTCCACTTTTTAGGTGTTTTTGAAGGAGCAGTGTGGCGTGAGGTTCACTCACTACTCTAAAGTCAACACTTTTGGACGCCTCTAAAAAAATATGCAGCCGCTTCTCTAACTGTTTTCTATCTTTTTTTTCTTTTTTTCTAAAAATTTACCTCAATAATGCAAACATGTGGTGTTCGTTTCGTGTTATCTACGAACTTTAGCAACGCGTGACACCCATTCCTGAATGGCATCTGTGATATGTGGCACTACTAAAATTAAGATTTAAAAACATTAATTTTTAAACATTCTATAGTTTTGTTTAAAAAAATATCTAGATGCAGTCAGGCGCAAAGAGGGAAACTCTTCACTCTGGAAAGATTGAACGGAATTGGCCTTTCCTTCCTGGATGAATCCATTCCGGTCTGGGTAGAGTCGCTGCGTAGAAGCTCCGTCGTTGACAGCATTCAAACCAGAAGATCTATGGGAAAAACCAGTGGATGCGGTCAGGATCCTGGAGGTCATAACTTGAAGCTCCGGCCATAACAACAACAACAACAGGAAAAACCACTTTAAAATCAAGCCTTATTTCACGTTTCACCCAAGTTTGAAATCGACCATCTGGGGCTGGGGTCCAAAAATTTTTACCCTTAATCCTATGGTGTATACCTAGTAATAAACAGCCCCTAGGGTATTCCACAAACTTAGGGTATTATCCAGATTTATAGGTCATTTTTGTGCGTAAAATGCGGAAAATGAAAATTAATACTTTACCTTCACTGTTTTTCCAACGTAGTCGCCTCTCCGCTCCTTATCTATCACTCTGTTTGTAGATTTTCCCCAGTTGTGATATTCTTATCGCGGCCTAGACGAACATCCAAAAAACGTTCATAATTACCCAGATCCAAATTACTTCACCCCATCGTCTAACACATAAAACCTCACCTACAATTATTTTATATAAAAATTCACTTTTTCTTTCTGCTAGATAACTATTTGTTATTAATTCTTATTTTCTTTTCCCCCTTTTTTTTTCTTAAAATTAAATTTAAATTTTAATTTTTTCTTTATATATAAATTCAGAAACGTTTCTGTGGCAGTTTGTATAAATTTTTTACTTTTCAAATATTGAGTTATAAAAATTTAATACAAATCTTTGATTCTAATATTATATTAATCGATACTAAAAAGATTATAATATTATTTACATAGTGTTTTTGGTCGGGTCCGCTAGGGGGGTCCACCCTGGTATATTTTGGGGGGGTCCAGGGGGTGCGGACCCCCCTGTTTTCACAGTAACCCAGGTGGAGATTTAAATTTAGGGGGGGTCAGGGGGTCTAATTTTTGCAAAATTTTTTTAACTCAATAATTTAAGTGTTTTTAGGTCTAATATTGAATTTTTATGTATTAAAACAGCCTATTTAGGCCTAAAAAATGTACTTTAAACACTGTTTTTAACTAAACCCTTTTTGACAGTAAATAAAAAAATATACTTCCAAGTTGGTTGGGAGGGGGGGGAGGGGGGTCAGCCTCGCTATGGGGGTCAGCCGGCCTCTGAGCTTGGGGAGAGGGGGGCCCTGGGTTTTCCTAGAGGGGTCCAAAATTTTGGCTCTAGGGGGGGTGCACCCCTCTGTCCCCCCCCCCAAAAAACACCTATGTTTATTTATGGTCAGATTTACGGGAAGGTCAGATTTATATATATATATATATATATATATAGTATAATTGATATTCAGTAATATTTTTTGTTATTATAACTTACACCATACTCATTCGCAAAATTTAAAGACATCAAAAAATAGATAGTTGTGTTATATACAATTTCATGGCCTGATAATTTTGAAGATCAGACATAATTGTG
This sequence comes from Microlaimidae sp. YZB2_3, assembly GCA_030248175.1. Classification (NCBI taxonomy): domain Eukaryota; kingdom Metazoa; phylum Nematoda; class Chromadorea; order Desmodorida; family Microlaimidae; species Microlaimidae sp. YZB2_3. The sequence continues at coordinate 9,414 of JASAMX010030385.1, read as the reverse complement.
CAGAAATTAGGTAAAAAAACAAAAGTAAAATGTATGTTCACGCAAACACCAGGGGACAATTTTTAAGCAGTTTTTAGTGCATATTTAAAAAAAAATTCGCCTCCGGCGGCTGGAGGGACACCCCCAGGCCCCCCGGCCGACGCTTCGCGTCGGTTGGCGCCGCTACACGGCCCAGGCGGCGGCGCCGCGCGCCGCTTTTGTGGCACCTTTTCTCCCCCCAGACCGCCCCCCTGAAATGAAATCCTGGCTACGCCACTGCTTGGAATGCTTCCAAATTTTGAATTCGTCATTTTTGACAGCTTATTGTAAGCTTAATATTAGGTTTTTTACACAAACGATATATCAAAGAAAATCTCATATGTGATAAATTTTACATTTTTAATGGTTTTACGAAAAATTTTGAAAAATTTTTCGGTATTTGTATTTGGTCCCCCTAGCCCCCGGGGGTCAACCCCAAAAAAAAATTTAGGTCAAAAGTAAGAAATAAAAATTGGCAGACGTTTAATATTTACCAATATGATCACTATCGTGCACACTTCGAGCAGGAAGCAAAACAAAATAAATAATTCAGACAGTGTTTTAGCGTGGCGAAAATTCGCGGAAAATGAAAATTGCGCGCATTCAACGCATTATAAAAAAATTTGAGCAAGCCGATTTCGCTCAAACTTTCAGAAAAAACTCAGAAAGTATGTTTTAACAGCCTACCAAGCGGCGTTTCTTATCTCATACAAATCAAAAAAAAATTTTTGGAACCAGGTTTTTTTCACCACATCGGCTGTAGTGATGACGTCATCGAAAAACATTTTTCCTAACCTTTTCAAAAGATAGCCAAGAGTCTAAGCTATGCTCCCATATATGACCCGCACATATTCTACCTCCGTTTTGGATATATAACATTTCAAAGTTCAAGTTTTGTCGCCTGTCCGCATCATTTTTGTATAGACTATAGTGTATTTGTATTATTATGTTGACTGTTTGTTTTTTTGTAAAAAGCTAAAAATTAAAATAATTAATAACAACATAAGTTATCTATCACAAAGAAAAAGTGAATTTTTATATAAAATAATTGTAGGTGAGGTTTATGTGTTAGACGATGGCGGTGAAGTAGATTTGGATCTGGGTAATTATGAACGTTTTTTGGATGTTCGTCTAGGCCGCGATAACAATATCACAACTGGGAAAATCTACAAACAAGTGATAGATAAGGAGCGGAGAGGCGACTACCTTGGAAAAACAGTGCAAGGTAAAGTATTAAATTTTCATTTCCGCATTTTACGCACAAAAATGACATATAAATCTGTATAATACCCTAAGTTTGTGGAATACCCTAGGGGCTGTTTATTACTAGGTATACACCATAGGATTAAGGGTAAAAATTTTTGGACCCCAGCCCCAGATGGTCGATTTCAAACTTGGGTGAAACGTGAAATAAGGCTTGATTTTAAAGTGATTTTTCCTGTTGTTGTTGTTGTTGTTATGGCCGGAGCTTCAAGTTATGACCTCCAGGATCCTGACCGCATCCACTGGTTTTTCCCATAGATCTTCTGGTTTGAATGCTGTCAAGGACGGAGCTTCTACGCAGCGACTCTACCCAGACCGGAATGGATTCATCCAGGAAGGAAAGGCCAATTCCGTTCAATCTTTCCAGAGTGAAGAGTTTCCCTCTTTGCGCCTGACTGCATCTAGATATTTTTTTAAACAAAACTATAGAATGTTTAAAAATTAATGTTTTTAAATCTTAATTTTAGTAGTGCCACATATCACAGATGCCATTCAGGAATGGGTGTCACGCGTTGCTAAAGTTCCGGTGGATAACACGAAACGAACACCACATGTTTGCATTATTGAGGTAAATTTTTAAAAAAAGAAAAAAAAGATAGAAAACAGTTAGAGAAGCGGCTGCATATTTTTTTAGAGGCGTCCAAAAGTGTTGACTTTAGGGTAGTGAATGAACCTCACGCCACACTGCTCCTTCAAAAACACCTAAAAAGTGGACATCCTCCTGCATATAAAATAGCATCCCCCAAAAAACCAATTTTAGCGTTTTTAGTTTTGGTTCAAAATTGAATGGTATAATCCTATCTCAAAACCATGATTTTGATTGTCCCCACTCTTTGCCTGAGTGTCTGTGCTTAAAAAAAACCTTAATTATTAAAAGTTCTTCTTTGCACCAAAAATCATTTTAGGGTATTTTTCTTTTTTTTTAATTTCACATTATATATTTCAGTGTTTCAAAAGCAGTGCCGTAGATAAAAGTGGATAATCCGTATGTTGTCCCCCGAAAAGCGAAACTGTCGACACCATAGGTGGGCAGCCTCCCGGATTTTGGGGAGGGGGGTGTCCCAAAAATTTTTTTTGGGGTATAATTTTTAGCGTTTTTAGTACTGGGAGCCCCCAATGGTTAGGAGGGGGGGTGTCGGCATAACCATTTGGGGGTTATGAGTGTCCCCATAACCCCCAAATTTTATGGGGGGGGGGGGGTGTCGGCTATAATCGGGATTTTTTGAGGGGGGGGGGGGGTTAACCCATACATGGACAAGTTGGTCCAGAGTGGGGGGGGGGGGGTTAAACCCCAAATTAGAGGGGGGGGGGGTTAAAATCCGAGAAACGCCAAATACCCATATTGTTTTTTTTTTTCTGGAGTGCATTTTACCCATATCGTTTTTCGATTTTGAAGGAAAAATAGGTAAAAAATGCTAATTTTAGGTCAAAAAGCCCTTTTTATTGCACTTTTGAGCTTTTTATTACTTAAAACATTCATTTTCACCTCAAAACTGAAGTTTATAGGAAGTTAGAAGTAATCTTTAAGACATTTTTTCTTCATTTTTCCAAAATTTGGGGGGGGGTGTTAACCTTTTCTCCCCCCCACTTCTGAGTGGGGGGGGGGTGGTTAAACCCCCTTCTCAGAATTTGGGGGGGTAACCTCCCCCAACCCCCCGTGCCCATGTATGGGTTAACCCCCTCCAACCCCCCCTCCCTGCCCAACTATTGTCGACACCCACACTCCACCCTTCCCACTCTAAAATCTCTTAAATTGAGAGTAGCCAGGAAACCCTCCCCCCGAAACGTGGTGAGTTCTGCTAATAAAAAACGCTAAAAATGAGGTGTTTGAAGGCAAACATGGACAAGTTTATCCGAAAGGAGGAAGGGTTAAAATCTAAAGAACGCATTTTAATCATTATTGTCCTTTTCCTGGAGTGCATTTTACCCATTGAAATGCTCACGTGAGCTGATTATTTATAGAACAAACTTAATTTACTGAGTAAAAATAAAATATGAAATTATACAACAAACAAGGCATAGAAGATACGTGCAAAACTTATATGTAATAATGATAATACCTCTATTTTTAATGCAAACACAATTACAAATTTTTTACCAAACACTACTATAAAACTAAAATAAAATAAAACTATTACATAATATACCTACAAACTGTGGCGTTTCGGGCATAAGTTTAAGACGCCTACGTGCTGCCCTCAGTTAAATACACGGATTCTCACTTAGTTATGAATTTTGGTTTTTTTAAAAGAAACCAAAACTTAATCATTGCAAACGCAATATTTTAGTTGTGATATTACACCACTTGGTTGTGAGTGGTGTAATACACCACCCTATTCAGACCTGTGCACGGTCTGAAAATGCCCTCCCCCGTTTTATTGGAGGATTTGCCCCCCCCCGTTTTATTGCCCCCCCCCCCCCGCCAAAAAATGAAAAAGTACCCTAAAAATATGACGCCATTTTTGACCTATGATGACGCCATCATCGCGAATTTTTTGCAGTTTTTAGCCTATTTCAATGTATTTTAAGCCATTTTAGACCTATTTTTACCTTATTTCCGCTTTTTTTGTCCCTTTTTTCCCTTTTTCCTTCTTTTTTTCTCTTTTTTCTCCTTTTTTTCTCTTTTTTTTCTTTCCCCCCTGCTTGCCCCCCGTTTTATTGCCCCTCGTTTCAAAAAAGTTGCCCCCCGTGCCCTCCCGTTTTGGAATTGCCCCCCATTATAACTCCGGGGGGAAGCAGTGCACAGGTCTGCCCTATTACACCACTTTTTGACACCACCCCCTTCAAAAAAAATTTAATAAAACCTTTGGCTGAATTAAAATAGGTCCCTAGGTTTTGTGGCACGCTTTTTAAGCTTCTAATAAGCATTTTTTCCATAAATATATCCTACCGTTCACTTTTTTTTCAAAAAAACATACTTTTTTCTTAAAAAAAAACACTTTGAATTTAAAAATCGGTCGAAAACATTTAACCCTTATAGGTGCGGTGCAGAGTCAAACTTTTTGTCTCCGATTTTAATATTTTTTTTTGAAAGCTTTACCCCTGCCCCCAATATTTCACAAAAAATTTTTCAACAAAATATCTCCAGTGGTTCAGGAATTTTGCCCCCCCCCCCGAAAATGGCATTTATGATAATTCTGTACTTGAAAAATTTCTGAATGGGTTTAACGATTCACCTTACAAATTATGCACTCAACGAAAGCGGTCACTCACTCACAGGTCTGTTTGTTGCCCCCCCCCCGCCTAAAAATAAAAATGAAAAAGTACCCAAAAATTATGACGCCATTTTTGACCTGTTATTATGACGCCGTTATCGCCAATTTTTTGCAGTTTTTACCCTAGTTCAATGCTTTTTAAGCCATTTTAGACCTATTTTTATTTAAATTTTCCCTTTTTTTGTCTTTTTCTTTTTTCTTTCTTCCTTTCTCTTCTTTTCTCCTTTTTTTCTCTGTTTTTCCTTTCTCCCCTGCTTGCGCCCCCCGTTTTATTGCCCCCCTCCGTTTTGAAAAAGTTACCCCTGCCCCCCATTTTGGAATTGCCCTCCCCCCATAAAACCGGGGGAGAGCACAGATCTTCCACTTGAAAAAGCGAGTGTTAATGGTTCAGGCGTGTTCAGGAGCGAGTGTTTATGCATGTAGCTCTAAAATTTCAAAAATACCAATATTTCAAACACAGCATAATATGAACTCGTTTTCGAGAAATTTTTTTTTCTTCAAAATGTCATATTTTTTAAATTTTGAGTTAAAATAAATAAAAACCAACTTGTCGACGCTAACTTTTGGTGTAGATTTTATTAAAATCTTTAAATTTGAGTTTTAAATTGTATTTCAAGATATGGGGGTGTTTTTTTTTGGAAAAAATCTGGTGTTTTTTTAGATCACTTACCCATAATGTAGAAATTATGTTTTGTATATATTGTGTGTTATTTTGCGAGAAAAAAAATGATTCAGGAAAAATTAATAAATTGTATAGCAATTAATCAAAAAAGTATATATCAGTGTGGTTTTTTTTAACACTACTAAATAAATTTAAATAAATTAACACTAATATTTTGAAATCAAATAATTTACAAATGAATTGTTTTGTTTTCAGCTGGGTGGTACAATTGGAGATATAGAAGGAATGGCTTTCGTGGAAGCTTTTAGACAGTTCCAGTTTCGTGTAAAAAAAGAAAACTTTATGAACGTTCATGTCAGTTTAGTGCCAGAGGTTCGTTTTCGTTTTTTTAATTTTATAGGCACCGTGAGAAGCGTATATTAGCAAAAATAGTCTATGGGGGGATAGGTAGTGTTTTTTAACCTATATTTTATTGGCGTGTTTTAGAGGGTTGCCTGTTTGAGCATTTTTTTTGCTTAACCAAACACTTGAGTGAGTAAAATAGAGTAGTTTAACAATAATTTTAAATAGTTATTTGATTAAAAAAATGATAAAAAACTATTTATTGTTTAAAAACTTTATTAAAAAGCAACAAGAAAGAAATTTGTATATACTTAAGCATATAGACCAAAAACTAATTTGTGGATAATCTAAATTTTTTTAAAAAAAACAAAATATATACAATACAAAACAAAAAAATACATAAAAAGCTTAGGAATTAAACTGAATATAATAAACAAAATCACAGGCACAACCAAAAAAAAGACCCGTCATAACTATGGGTTAAAACACCCCATCGTGGGATAATTAATGACATAAGTCAAAATTTTTGTTGGGAGTGGGAGTGTCAAAATAAAATAAATTTTATTATATTCGTGTAAAAAACTCATATCCGGCCAAGATCCAGTTTTTAAAAAAAGATCCAGCCGGACTGGACCAGATCCAAAAATGGCCGGATATACCAGATCCACCGGACCGGACTGGATATCCGGTTGGGCCCTTAATATCCATCGCCGGTGTCAGATAATATTTTTGCCCCCATGATAAAATCGCCGGCCGGCGAATTTCTCATAGATAAGGGCTATGATATTTTCGCCCCCATCATTATATTTTCGCCTCCTCTGATATTCATAGGGGGGAATCCCTCATGGCTGATCGTCTATAAAAAATTCGCCCCCTTTCCCTATCAAATCCATTGAAAAAAAAAGAACAATATACATATTATACTTATAAAACAATTTAGTTTGAGCACATCCGTTATTTGTAGCTTGTAAAGTGTTTGTCGTGTGTTACGTGACGAATAAGTGTAACAAGTTTTTATTGGATTTTGAAAGTTTTACAACTGCATTGCGAAATCTACAAAATACACGAATTATAAGTTGCTGTGAACTGTAAAGCTATCTTTTATTTGTGTGTTATTTTTTAAAAGAGTAATGCCTTATATTAAAAAAAATTTTTGTAAACTCTTTTTTCAAAAAAAATTAAAAAAACTATCAAAATTAGTCGCAAAAATAACTGAAACATAGTTCAAAATTAAATAAATTTTAAGATACTCTTTTAAAAGGTGGGAAAAACTACGCTTTTAATAGTTGAAGCCAATGAGCATGATTTAAGAAAATATATTAGGGCAAATAAACAAAATATACATAATTAATTATTTCTAGTTATTTTTGATGGCTTTGACTTTGGGATGTAAAAATTTAAATAAATCCCAAAATTATTGAAAAAAAATTTTTGGGGTAAAAAAAGTGAAGATTCCATTAAAACGGAAATTTTATTTCTAAAAATTCAGGAAAAGGCCTAAAATTCTAAATTATCACTTAAACATTTTTTTTCAAAATTCAAGAAAAACGATATTTTTTCCAAACTTTTTTTATGTGTCAATTAAAAAAACCATGAAGTTTAAAGTAGTTAATATGTAGGTAGAAAAGCGTTTGAAGAGCTTGAAAATGTTGTATTTATTCAAATAGTTTAAGAATTAGGGGTTTTAGAGCCGATTATATGAATTTTGTAGAAAAAAGATTTTTTGTTGAAAAAAGTGACCGAAAAAAACACCGAGACCTATTTTAAATCAGCTAAAGGCTTTATTAAATTTTTTGTAAGGGGGTGCCATTATAGGTGGGCAGACTCTCGGATTTTGGGGGGGGGAGGTCAAATTTTAGGGGGGTGTCTGGCAAGACCCAGATTTTGAGGGGGGGGGGTGTACCCAATATTTCCGCGCTGCCTTAAAATGGGCTTAAAACGCATAAAAAACGTAAAACAAGCTTATAAATGCTTTAAAGCTGTGTAAAATTCAAATAAAACCTTATTGCAACTTATAAATTTTATTTTTTAATTTATTTAATTATAATGTGTTTATATATTCTTATAATTAGATTAGAAATCATAGTTTTTTTAATAATTACGTAATAATAGAATAGTAATTTTATTGTCTTGATTATAAAGTCAAGTATCACAAACTTTTTAATCCATAATCTTTATATTTAATTAAAGATTATATACATACATGGGCGTAGCCAAGATTTCATTTCGGGGGGAAGGTCTGGGAGGAGAAAAAGGGTCATGAAAGCGGCGCGAAGCGCCGCCGCCTGCGCCGCGTAGCGGCGCCAGCCGACGCGAAGCGTCGACCGGGGGGTCTGGGGGGTGTGTGTGTGTCCTTTGCCAGTGGCCAGGGTTTCCATCAACCCTGGTGTGGTCCGTCCGGCACGCTTCTCGCCTTGCTTACCCCCTTTTCCCACTCCCGGAGGAGCTCAGCAACTGCAACGGGATTTGCCCAAAGGTCCTTTGGTCCCAAGGTCGTGTTATGTTTATGCATGTGAAAAGGTGTTGTGTTGTGTGTATTTGTGTTTTGCATAGCGGGCAGTTTGGTGATGTGTGTTGTCTGTGTAGGATTTATTTTGTGTAGGTAGGAGTAGAGGAAAGGAGATTTCCCCGCCCTGAGTTGGGCGAGGGTTCTCCTTACCCCGCGAGGAAGATTTTCTTCCTCGTTGCTTATTGCTGGTGCTTTTGTTTGTAGTATTAGATTTATTGGAGTGTTGTTGATGTGGTTTGTGACTGTGTTTGTGTGGATTTGTTGTTTTAGTGCTTTGTAGGTTTTGTTGTGTATGTCTGTTGGAATGTTTGTTGCAGACCTGTGCACGGTCTGAAAATGCCCCCCCCCCGTTTTATTGGAGGATTTGCCCCCCCCCCCGTTTTATTGTCCCCCCCCCCGCCAAAAAATCAAAAAGTACCCTAAAAATATGACGCCATTTTTGACCTATGATGACGCCATCATCGCGAATTTTTTGCAGTTTTTAGCCTATTTCAATGTATTTTAAGCCATTTTAGACCTATTTTTACCTTATTTCCGCTTTTTTTTGTCCCTTTTTTCCCGTTTACCTTCTTTTTTTTGTCTTTTTTCTCTTTTCTCTTTTCTCCCTCCCCCCTGCTTGCCCCCCCCCCGTTTTATTGCCCCCCCCCGTTTCAAAAAAGTTGCCGCCCCCCCGTGGCCCCTCCCATTTTGGAATTCCCCCCCCTGTTTTAACCCCGGGGGGCAGTGCACAGGTCTGTTGTTGTGTAGTTGTTGTTGTGAAAAAAGCCTGCTGGGTGCAGGCTGTTGTGTTAAATAGTTGAGTGAATGTGTGGGGGTCTGGGGGGTGTCCCCCCAGCCGCCGGAGGCGAAAATTTTTAGAAATATGTACTAAAACCTGCTTAAAAATCGTCCCCTGGTGATAGCGCAAACACACATTTTACTTTATTTTTTTTACCTAATTTATATACAATTTTGTTTGATCTTCACAATTAATATGGCGATGAGATAAAATTGTATATAACAAAACTATTTATTGCCTAATGTCTTTAAATTTTGCGTATGAATATGGTTAAAGTTTTAGTACCCTAACAAAAATAGTACTGATAACATAGGTGTACTATATATAAATTTATTTTATTGAATAATAAATATTATTTTTAAATATATTTTTATTGAATAATAGGAAAAAAATAAAGTAATGACACAAACAAGGTAATAAATACTCCGCGGAAATTTTTTTAGTCCCTTTATAACGCTTAAAAATTTTTCTCCGGGAGGCGAATTTGGGGGGGGGGTGTCCCCGGGTACCCCAAATTTAGGGGAGGGGGGTTTCAGCAAAATCCGAAATTTTGGGTGGGGTATAAATCCCCCAACCCCCCTGCCCACCTATGGGTACAATAGTGGCGTGTATATGCCCAGGATTTCATTTGGGGGGTCTGGGGGATATATAAATACCAACCCTGAAG
>JASAMX010030383.1:0-12699 GCA_030248175.1 Microlaimidae sp. YZB2_3 | reverse complement strand
ACTTATACAAATACACACAATCGCAAACACATATTCGACTACACCTACTCACAGACACACACACATTCAGTCACTAACACACAAATGCAAAGACAAATTTTGACAATCGTGTTTTGTTCTGTACTTGGATTTTTTTGCTCAAAATTTAGTTCTAATACAGAACCTAAGCACATACATACACGCACTCCCACATATACACACACATTCCAATAGACATTACACAGGCACAATACACAAACACAAACATATGCACAAATACACACACATTCACACAAATATTAACAAACACACACTCAACATATGAACGCATGCACAGCACAACTGCACAAACAAATGCACGCACACGCAAAGACACAAATGCACACAAAAATACACCCAGACACAAAAATGTGCACACATACACACAAATAATAACAAACATACATACCAATTTTACAATCCAGTACGATTTTACATAAGATTTTGCTTAAGTACAAATTTTACATAAGATCGGGTACCTTTTTTGTTGTAAAACTTGGATTCTTCTTGCTTAAAATCAGGTTTTAATTAAAATGCGTGCATCTATTTATGACCCTTTTTTTATTAAAAGCGTGGTTCAGATGAATTTTCGGATTTATCTATTTGTGTAGAAATTTCAGAGGCAGGAAGACATGCCATTAGTGGAGATTGAATAATCCTCTGTTATTGGACAGGGCCCGCCAGGAAAGGGAATAAAAGAGCAAATTGAACCATCGATTCCTCAACAGATAACAACCGTTCTTTATCTACGTAACCTTATACCTTAATTATACATTTTTTGAATAATCATTATTACTATCATTTTTTTCCGTATTCTTTTAGTAAAATTAAAAAATGCCAATTTTTAGATAAATTATAATTTTGTTTAAAATGATTTATTTTTAATCTGATTTTTCAGTTAAGATAATCGAATATGAAGTCTTATAATTATACCAAATACTATACAAATGGATTTATTTTTAAATTTGATTAATTAGGATGTCATAAATTGATATGCAAAAAGATAACATTGATTTTGATTAATTTTTGTAACCCAAGTTTTAATCCGTTTTTACTTCTGTCATAAATCCTTATTTTTGTGTATTATGAAGGAAATTTTTCTAAAACATTCCGCTCATTAGCTAAACATTTCTGAAAAACATTTGTTATATTTGTAAATTTTTATATTTGTAGAAAACTGATAAACAATACTGGAAAAATTTATAGGTGAAAATGTGGAAAAATCATGCTGTAATTGCGTGTGGATGTTTTGAACGGATGTAGTGAATTTTAGATTAAATTAGCTGAGAATGATAGCCTATGGTAATATGTTATAAATACATACTGTATATAGGTTTGTAGATATTTCATAGTGTATAGAAATATGGTTTATCAACAGCGCAACTAAGGTGTCCAGCATTGCGTTTATAATACTGAATAACACCAACACTAGTAAACCAACACTCATCACTTCTTTCTAGATGTCTTGCAGCAATGATAACTGCCCTACCAAACCACTTTCCACTCAAACCATCCCGTTACCGCAAAAAAATTGTGCCAAAAATTCTCTAACACTGTAGTAGCTGAGGCTTTTCACCCATTGCTTTACTTTGATTGCTATAATAATTTTATTTACAGTGTTTTTTCGATTGCGATAACGTGATAAATGAACGCGGGTTTCGTTAAAGGGATATTATCAGCCTAAGGCGACGGAGAGTGATTTTGAAGCATCAAAAAGTAATAATGAGTCGCGAGGAGAAACCCTTACCGAACTATTATGGAAAACACTATACCCCTCCCTTTTCCGCTTTCTATTAGGCGCAGCGCAGAGCTGCCATATAGCTGTAATTAATGTCTCGTTTATCACTTTGTTTCATAATAATCTATGCATATACAAGAATCACAATTCCTGATTCTTAATTGTTAATTAAACTTTGAATGACCATGCGAGTGTAAATTTCAAGAGATTTTCGCAATGCACTGTCTGTATTCAAAATATTTGTTAGCGTGACCACGCTCGGTGTGTTCATCTTTAACTTGAAAAACCCGCGATTCACTCGGGTGTTGGGTATGCAGCCAAGCCAAAATTGCATGAACACCTTTTAAAAAATTTGTTTTATGCTGTCTGCTTTTATATTATTTTTATGAATTTCTGTTAAAACGAGTTATTATTTTTACAGTTATACTAATATAAAGCTACAACTTAGTATACAATAAATCTTGTTATTATTAAATCCTAATAAAGAATTATGTTTAGTTAAGTCGATTATTTTACGCTAATTTCATTTTCATTTATGATGATCATGGTATTACAATGGAAGGACTATAGAAATTGTATTTCTACTTCTTATTACTATTGGGATGCGAATGATACACGCCAATTAGTAATTTTTCAGGATTTGTTATTCGTTGATCATAGCACTATAAACAAAAAAAATGCTAATGTGGATTTACGTAAAATACTTATCTGTGGGGCTTACTATTTGAGTAATACTACATTGTAAGCCTAAGGGCTGGTTCATACTTATGACAAAACGTACTTTGGACAAAGTCCAAAGGACAATTTTATAAAAGCCAAAACGTCCTTTGGACAAGCCAAAACGTTGTCAAGACAAGCCAGTCAGGACAATTTTAGAAAAGCCAAAACGTCCTTTGGACAAGCCAAGACTGTCCAAAGAACAAATTTTAAGTAGCGTTCATACTTCGTCCAAAGGACGTCTTGGCTTGTCCAAAGGACGTTTTGGCTTTTATAAAATTGTCGTTTGGACTTTGTCCAAAGGACATTTTGTCATAAGTATGAACCAGCCCTAAGACTAACTGTTTGGCTGATCTAATAGAAACAATAATAATGCCCCTCATTAAAACGTTACCGTTATTTTTATTATGTACTTCTGACTTTTGGCAATATTATAATCCAGATACTATGAAACACAATTTAAAATTGTCAAAATTATTCATATTTGAAGCTGCACAAGCAAGTTTGGCCTGTCATATACCGAATATACCAGGGCACTTTTTATAAAATATAGATCATTTCAAATGAAAATAAAAATTAGCTGTTTACTGTAAAAAACTTTATGGTGGAATTATATGTGGCTTATCTGGCTGACCTCGTAAATTACTACACAGACATGAAGGGACCAATTAAAATTTTGTGGTTATGACGTGTTTTTATTAAAACAAATAAGAACGCAGATTTTTTTAGTTTCATCTTTTTACAAAATATACAGAAATTAAAAAAACTTTAGCCGCCTTAAAGAATTTTCGTTTGGGTTCCAAATTAATTAATTTGATAAATAATTTTAAAAATACGGGTTTTGATCTTTATTATAAACCATTTTCGTTGAAAAGTTTAAATGGTTTTGTTGTTAAATAGTCGATTCAATATTGCAATTATTGAGGTCAGCCAGATTTTATTTATCTATTATGGGTGGCGCGGGAGCGCCACGGAGAAATTTAGCCCCGCGACGCCGCGCCAACCATAATTAGAGAACGTGGGTAAATTTTGAAATTCATGTTCATCTCCTTCTTTTTCTTCTTCTTGTTATTCTAACGCTCAATTCTTAAAATCAATATTCGTCCTTCGCTACTGATTGATCAAAAATAAACATGGGCTCATTGGAAAGAAGAAAGAATTTCGCAACTTTCTTGGAAGCCACTTTTTATTTAGGTCCTTGTTATCGATTTATTGATCATAATAATATAAATTAAAAAATAGCAAAATAAAAACTTCTAACCGCACAATACCAGCCTTTTGGCAACAATAAGGATTGTACAGAGCAGACAGCAGACAGCTTCTCATAAAAACTGCACAATAACAGCACACGGCTGTGCTAGGTTGCTATTGGTGGCGAAAACAGCACAGCGCCATCTACTTCAACCGCACGGAAAACGGTGAAAACAATAAAATATTTTTTGTTGATTCTTGATTTACCGATGAAAAAATTAATTTAAAGTTTTATTTCAAAAAAAAAAAATAAAATAATAATAATTGCAATTATCGAGGGTGCGGGAAGCCACGCGGCAGTTTAGCCCCAACAGCACAGCGCTAACGTTGACGTTGGGAAAATTTTGTAATTCATCTTCATATTCTTCTACTTATTTTTATTACTATTATTCTAACGCTCATATCTTAAAATCGATATTCCTTCATCGTTTATGTGGCAATTTAACCTCAAGGCACCGTACCGACTATAAACAGAGAACGTCGATAAAATAAAATTTGTAATTCATGTTCATCCTCTTTTTCTGCTGATTCTTTATTTTTAAAAAACTAATTGCAATTATTAGTGGTGCGGGAGCGCCACAGAGCAATGTAGCCCCACGGCACTGCGCCAACTATAATTAAAGAACATAGGTAAGTTTTGTAATTCATGTTCATCATCTTCTTCTCATTATTATTATTTTTATTTCAAAAATATAATTGCAATCCTTGCTGATGCGACGGTTTAGCCTCACTCCACCCCTCGAACTCTAATTAGAGAACGTACGTAATTTTTTAAATAAATTTTTATCTTCTTCTTTGTTCTTATTTGAAAAACACATATAATTGAATTATCGGTGGAACGGGAGCGCCACACGGCGATTAAGCATCATGGCACCGCGCCAACCATAATTAGAGAATTTGGATAAATTTTGTAATTCATGTTTCTGTTCTCCTTATGATTAATAGATTTTTTTTTCAAACGCTTATATCTTAAAACCGATATTACCACGCTATTACTGAATACTGATTGATCAGAAATAAACATGATCTCTTTGGAAAGAGTAAAAAATCACGCAATAATTTTTTAGGAGCCACTTTTTTCAGTGTCCAAATTCAAAATTTAAATTGTTGACAACCTAATTTTAAATTCGGATTAATAATCAAGCACTATTAGAAATTTATATGTTGCATAGCTAAGACTCTAACTTTTTTATATTTAATTTAAAAATTCAATTTATCAATCATAAATAAAGAATGATGAATTTCGGCAAAGTTTTTTACATAATGTTATGATTTTCACAAAAAATACGTTTTCTATTGATAATATTAAAACTGTTAAAACATTATATTTTGGCAACGGTTTGATTATAAACATTTGTCATTGAGCAGATAACACTATATTTAATTAGGTTACCACTTCTTTAATTTGAATTAAAAAAGTGGTGGACTAGCCTTGAAAAATGCTCTAAGAATAGAGCAGGAAAAAAGGGCGATTTCCCCCCGGCCGTGTGTTTAGACAGAAAAGATGTGGACTAGTCTGAAATGGACATTATTAGCACCATAAAAAATTTGTATTTGATTTGTCCAGCTGCCCACTGAATAAAAATTCCTACCATATGATAATAATTTATTTATACGTTGAACTAATTACACAGTACTGTTGCATCTTTTTATTCTGATGAAATGACAATTAAAAAAATCATAATCACAGCACTTTTGACAAGCGCGAAATCGCCACTTTTTCAAATTTATAGTTGTTTCTTACACATACAAATATAAGCTTTTTATTGAAACAGTGGCGATTTCGCGCTTGTCAAAGATTGCTGTGAGTATGATTTTTTCAATTGTCATTTCATCAGAATTAAAAAATTTCCAGTGTACTGTGTAATTAGTTCAACGTATAAATAAATTATTATCATATGGTAGAAATTTTTTATTCAGTGGGCAGCTGAACAAATTAAATACAAATTTCTTATGGTTCTAATAATGTCCATCTCACACTAGTCCACATTTTTTCTGTCTAAACACACGCCCGGGATGAAATCACCCCTTTTCCTGCTCTATTCTTAGAGCATTTTTCAAGGCTAGTAAATAAATTGTGCAGCTCTAAATATATGTTTCTTAGTTGTAAAGCTTGCGATTGTCATTCGTTGTGGGGAAGATGAAAAGAAACCCACTGAATAAAATTATGCAGTTATCTTTTTACCAGCATTTGGTAGAAAAAATCATTTTCACAAGCATATAATTTTTACCTTGGATCAAAATTAATTTAAATAATCAAATGAGAACACAAAATTTTAATGCTTACACAGGTATTTCAATCGTTTTTTTTTAGTATTCATACACTTTTTTTTAAACTGGGACGTTGATTTCTTTCTTTTAAAAAGACGTATCGCAATTAACTAAAACTACACTTATGCTAACTTTAACACGACTTAAATAACTATTTCAGGGCTTTAAATTTTTAAATAAAGATGTTTGTATCTCATTTCACTTTCAATCAAAAAAACATTGGTTGATTATAAAAAATTATGCGCTTTTACGGATTTCGTTTTTGGGAAAATGGCATTTTCCATTTGATAATTGAAAAAAGATAAAATATGAGTTTTTGACTGTATATCTACAAATAAAGTACTAAAACGTTTGTTTATCATTTGATTATTGACTGTCAAATACTGTAAATGCTTTGATTTTTTACAATTCTCTGGTAAATGAGCTGCTTTCCACGGCAATGACATCACTTATTATCTAAAAGCATTTTAATCTGAAATAGCAGGTGAGAATGGAATTTTAGTTGGATTCCTTTGTTGTGTGATTTAAGCTGTTAAAAAGCGATATTGCAGCCAATCTACTCTTGAAACAAATTATAGGGGCAAATATGTTATTTAGCCGTTATCTTATTTGTTTGTCCCAATTTCGCCCCAAACCCAGAGAGGGGGCTATCAATGTCGCAGATAAAGCGGTTGCCGCAAATCTTCTGACACAACGCTAATATGGGATAATCATTGAACCGTCCTAATCTTCTTTCTATGACACCAAAAATATTGTTGGGATAATCATAAATAGAGCATAATCGCAATAATATTCCTACTATCACATATTATGCTTCGGAACTCAGAAATGTTGTCTTCTGAGCTACAATTTAAAAATGAATAATCAACAACCTAGTTAACCTTGATTTTTGGTTTTAAATGATTTTGCATTATTAAAACTACTTATAATTTTAGCGATTGAGTTCATAAAATATATTTTTAATATAGAAAATAATTTTAGTTTATAATTTTTTTTTGTTGAAATATTCCATAAATACATAAAATTTATCTCTTTTTTATTATATAAGAAATTAGAACAAAAATAAAAGTGAGCTTTGTAATTTGGAACTCCGAAGAACATCCCTAATTTAAAAAATCTGTACGAAAAATGTGCATTGAGTGACCATATTTGGCCAAAAACAGGATCAGATTTCACGAAAATTACAAGTATACTAGCGTATAATTAAAAGTTCGAGCAACAATGATATTAATATGTACAAACCAACCCTTTTGTCAACTAGATATAAAATCTGAATTATTTTACAGCTAAATTTTAGAAAGATTTTAGAAAGAGATTTTTGTATGTACCGACATTGTGGGCTTTTCTAAAGTTAAATAACAATTACTAGTTATTTGATCTGACAAAATTATTTGTTAGCAATGAATTTAATGTAAATTTTCCATTAGAGCTCATTACATTTTCTATTTATTGAAAATCCGGTCTTTTTGTTACATACATCATTTTTATTAGATTTTACTTTAAGGTAAATTCTGCTAGATATTTAAACAAAATGCAATATTTTTAAAAGTTTCAAATCACCAGTGTTGTGAGCATATTATCCAATAAATATTTTGATAAAAAAATTTAAGTCAATCCATTTAATTTAATAATTAACATCTAGAATCTTTTTTTATTATTTTAATGGTTTTTACTAAAGCAGTGTATTATGTAAGCAATTCTGATGACCGGTTATACACTTGTTTAGTTTAAGTTTTACCGGCCAACGTTTTCTAACAAAAAAAGTTCAGGTGTAAAACTATTTATTTATAAGATTATACTCAATTGTCATACAGTAAAAATTCTAAAATAATGAATTTTTTTGAAAAATTTTAACTTTAAAATATTTATGCTTATTAATATAAGCAGCTATTTACGGTAAATCTAGCAGATAAAGTGTACGGTTTATTTATAAAATCACTTCCAGCCACTGTTTCATAAATGCTTATTATAAAAAAACTGCATTTTGTAAACAAAAATTATGTAACGTTCCCAATAAAACCACTATTGCAACTGTTTTAGAAATTTTGTTTTAAAACTTAATAATGCTACAAATAACAATGCAATGTTTTCAAAAATCAAAAATCGTTGTGATATATGTGATGAGACATTAAAACTTGTATTTACCATAATAATGCATGCATTGCGGTTTTATTGACTAAAATTGTTCCTGTGCATTTCGTTCTCACCTTTGTCGGTGCCGCTTTCTTTTATGATTTCAAAACTCTATTATAAAATTGATTATCGTATAATTTGCAGTCCAACAACCAAAAATTTAACTTCGCAAATACCCTTTGTGTAGTACACGTTTAATTGAAGAACAAAGCGCGTAAACAAATGTTTTGTGAGTATAAAATATAAGTATAATATCTGATTGCAATATAAATTATTAAATACGTATTGATTTATGAATATTAGTAAAATTATTGTTAATTATAATTCAATTAATTTTAGCATAAGTGAGAAAATCATTTTCTAATTTTTTGTATTGATTTTGTTAACTAGATATTGAGAAATCGTCTAAATTTTAGACGCTATCATTCCTCAATCCCTTTATTATTAGATTTAGAAAAATTATAATTCGTCACAAAATTCTGATAATAATCATTCTATCTGCACAAGTTTAAAGGCAAGCAATGAAAAATTGTGTGCGTACGCTAATTTTGTTAATTAAACTTTAGGAATTCAAATATTATTTCTGGAAATCTTGATAATTTTAGTTAAATTCGTTTGGAGCAATGCTAAAAGTATTATTGATCACCGGAATAATGTTTATGGCGATTATTTCGCATGAGTTGCGGTTTTATCGACGAAAAATCACCAGAGCGCATCTCTTCTCCCCCATATTGCTTCCCACGTCAAATATGCTTCTCTCCCCTTTGGTGCCACTTTTTCACCGTCTCTAATGCCCCATTGTAATTACGGGTGATAATTTCCGTCAAATTAAAAGAGGTGTATTTGTTATCAATACAAAGATTTATTTTAAATCACCACCTTTTTTGTTTGAAGGTAACTTGCTATAAACTTAATTTCCTTTATTTTGAAACATTACGTCAAAAGTTCTCTTATATAATATGTAAGAAACGCAGCTTAATGATTGTTACGGCGTGGAAAGTCATATCTGTTATCTATGCATAGCAAATTTCCTCGTTTCCTAAAACAAATTTGTTTTATCCACAGAGTATTCATGTGCTATGTAAATAAGCGGCAGCACCTCTGTCTAATTGCTTGTTATGTGCTAAAACCGACTGTTTATAAATGCATGCTCGATTCTTTTGTTTAGAATTTTTGACAAAAAATTATGCACATAATCTTTTTTTTTATTTGTTGCTGAATATAAGTGAAGATAAGCGTGTCGACATAAAAACTGTTTCAGCTTAATTTTATGCGTCATGTTTGGTTTCACGCATAAAACATTATGTATAAGCTTACTTTTCGTTAATTTTATATACCATATAGCTATATGTTGTAGTTTGCCAACAACCGATCTTTTCAACCGGTCTGGGCCGTCTGTCTGTATAGCTATATTACAAAAACAATCGTTTTTATTGTAGTTCTTTGGAATCAAAACACGAAGTATCTCTCATTGGCGCAGATAAACTTTAACAAAATGAACAAATTGTATTAATTATTTGAGGTTTGGTTAGAAAGAAGCATACTTCTGTGAATGTTGTTGTTTTTTTACTGCGGGGTATTTAGACTTGCAAGTAGGGCACTTGAAGCCGTAGAAATTTTTGAAAAATTTTAGAAAAACTATAAAAATAATTTTTAAAGTTGAAAATTTTCGAAATTTTATGTGTATACCTTTAAATATTTTATGTGCAGATCGGATTTTTTATCTAAGTTTTTTGCTTCGTCTTATTTGCTTAATATGAAATGTAGAGCACTAAAGAAGTTTAATACGTTACTAAAAAAGTCTTTTATGAAATAAAGTTATTAACTTTCTATGTAGCAACCAATTTACTACAGCAAGATTATAATTCTGTATAGCTAAAACAAGCAAACAAATTATTAACACCCTTTCAATGATGAATAAAACTAAAAATTATTCTAAAAAAGGTGTTCACGTGGAGAAAGTCTCACAACAATAAGGCTAGCCGCTGATAAGTGTAATCTTAGTAAAACAGCCGGATAAATTTATTTTAATATGTGTCGATCTCTTTTTATCGGAAAGCTGTCAAAACAAGATATTAATTAAAATTTTCTCTTTTAATTTTCCATTTTTGATAAACAAAATTAAAAATATACCTTATTTAAAAATTAAACATTGTTTTCTTTCATTGTTTTAGGTTTCACTGTATGATATTTAATGTATATAAAAAAAATCTTGCTAAACTTTTATTGGTTTAAAAAGTTATAAAACCCTCGGTGTTTAAACAAAAGCTCTTTGCAATAAAACAAAGAAGCACCGCCATAAAATGAAATCATCGTATTATATATTTGCGTTGGGGTTTTTTTCAAGCATATTTTGCATTTTGAAATTCATTTAGTTTAAAATAAGTTTAATATTAGAAACTCAAAATTTTTGAAGATTCTTGTAAAACATTAAGACTAAACATCCTTCGCTTTCTGTTGTTAAAAATAAATCTATATTCGTTTTTATTGCAGCAAACAAAATTTCATACACACATTGTTATTATTGTTCCTTATGTGATATTTTTAAAAATTTTACATTAAAATTTTTTTATTCCTGGCCAGTCAACTATTTAATTTTTTCCACCTGGCTTTTTTATATTTATATACAAGTCAATAACTTAGAAAAACAAGTCACAAACAAGTTGAATATATATAACTTGCGATTTATACTTTTATTTACAATCGAAACCTGGTGGTTCCGCTGTTATATCCGCGGGATTTAATACCCTCCGCATTTCGGCCCTACCCCACTCTTAAATGTATGTAAGTAATCCTACGGTATTAAAATAGGAACGCACACACATGTTTTTGCAGACATATTGTTGCCGTTCAAATGCGGGACGCTAAAGCCCTTAATTTTCTATTCATCAAAATGTAAAGTCCTCTTTTGAAAAGATGTTTTCCCTCGAAGGACGCACCGTTTCAGATTTTTCGTCCGAAATTACCTTTTCAAAACTAAAAGTGAATTTCTAAGTGTTTAAAATAAAGTGGTTTTCGATCAGTTTTTAAAGTTTTGCGTTTTGATGTCTTGTCTTCACTGCAATGGTCAAAATACAGTTTTTTTCCCTGTTTGATGATTAATATGCATTGGTTTTACATGACGTTTTTACAATTTTAAAAAACTAAAAAAAGATATAACTATACAACACCCAATAAATCTTTATTTACGTTTAATTTGTGACAGACTATTCTTTTTAGTTATAAAATATAGTTTCAAAACGTATTTTTAAGTATTATTACTTGGCAATAATACTTTTACTTCACTTAACTGACAGCAATGTTGAGCGTTTGGCGCGAGCATTTCGCGGCAGCCAAGATTGATTTGTTTAAAACAAGTGTAATCGCATGTCTTGTAAAGCTGAATATAAACTGATTAAGCACTGACTTTGCCAGCTCCTTTTTAAATTTCTGACGGCTGTTGTAATCGTGGCGAAATGAAAATTCTCACTATTGTTACGGAAATGTTTTGTATTATCGTGAAATTTTTGAATTATATGTAGTGAACATATTTGCTGAGGTGGTTATATCTACTGAGTTTTGCGTAATGTTATACGTTGTGATTGTAAATTTATTTATTTATGACAAAGATAACGTAGATTACCTATAGTTGTTGATTTTACACAATTATAGGAAAAATACTGGTCGTATTTATTAAAAAATATTTATTCATTTAGTTATTATGGTTAAATTACATCTGACTGACTCCGTAAATTTGTATGTGGACATAAGCGAACCAATTAAAATTGTACAATTATGACGTTTTTTAAATTGGATTGGAACGCAGCATTTGCTTTTAATTCCCTTTTTTTTCCAAAATATACAAAATTTAGTTAATTTTAGCTTTTAAAAATATGAATTTTTGTTTTGAGTAAACCTTATTAAAAGCATTTCCATTACTGTAAAATAAGAATTAAAATAATTTTTTCTGTTTAAAAACGTTTTAAAAATATAATTTCATTAACAATTTCTATTAGATTCTATTTTAATCATATTAATTCTTACTGTAAAAATAAGTTTAGATAAGCCGGAGACAGATCACTTGATCAATTATCAATATTTACCATTAAATATTTTACGAATTTATGGGTTTAATGTTAAAGACACAGTTTAAGTAGATTTTAAAAAAATACGGAAAAATTTTACTGTTTTTGTTTTCGAGATCTAAATTCGCTAAGTAATGCGATCACAATTTGGTTTCACTTCTCTTTTATATATAATATTGTTTAACGTAAAATTTACATTGTAAAATCTCAGACAACGCTTTAGACTTCATTATTTGGTTTATATCTTTTCCGCCAATATACTAATTAAAATAATTTGATTTTAAATAAAAATCGTGCGATTTTTAAGTAATTATTACTCGCTTAATTAACCGAGTAATAAAATAAATTTATATATTTCGGTAGCTGGCAATTTAAAGGGTCCTACTATGCATTTTTTACAAAAAACATTCAATCCATAAAAACGATTTATTTCACAGACCGTGCCTTAGCTTAAACCAACTCAAAATATTATTGGTTAACGTATTTTTTATTGTAAAGTTTTTATTT
>JASAMX010030382.1:0-17725 GCA_030248175.1 Microlaimidae sp. YZB2_3 | reverse complement strand
TTCTTCGTTCAGTTACGTATTGCTCTATAGGTCTTTGCAATTCTGCTGATTTTTTTTAAAATTAATGTGTTGTGTTTTGTTACATTCATTTTATGTTTTTTATATAAAGAATAAATTAACATATGCTATTGAAACTACTATGATAAGCTAGTTTTTTGGTGCTTAAATCTGGAAATAGTGGTTTATTTTTTACAGCCTTGGCAATTAAAAAAAAGGTTTACATTTACCACGAATATTAGATTAAAATTTTTAAATACAGGTGAACTCTATTTTGTATTTTTATAGCTTTTTTGGTGCTTAAAAGGAACCAAAAAAATATTAATCACGTTTGATTTTTATACCATACCTCAAGTACACGCGTAAATCTTCTTAAGCTAGTCTACTGAAGCGGTGTACTTTTTGAAATTCTTAGATGAAAGATACTATATAAAAACATCCGTCACTAAAAATGTGTTGTATAAGCATGGAGTAACAATGACTGTGATTTTATCCTTTTTTACAAAGTTGTGACTGTTTAGGTTGCACTGGAAACAAATTGTATATACTTTACATTTAATAACATGGGCATATGTTTTTGTTGGAAATACGAAAAAACAAACCTTTATTTCCAAAATGGCACACAGGAATAAGAACCAAAACTACAGCCACATCGTAAAATGATGAAAATAAACCCGTTTGAGCACTACTTAAATTAAAGCGTTTTTCTAAAGTCGTAACTGACACCGGTACTAAGCCGTTGATGACTAATCCCTGAGTGATTGTGCACAAAGATAAACAAAATAAAAGCCATTTCGGAGTGTGGAACCATTGAAGCCAAGACGGTTTGCAGCTAAATATTTCAATATATAAAAAGGAACAAAGCAACTTTATTATTAAACAAAAACTTTATCATTAAAAACGAATATTTTGGTTTGAAAATATAGAGTTTTTATCATAAATTAGTAAAAAATTTACGCTTAAAAAACATCCAGCTCTAAAATTGGAATATTTTGGTAAAGTATTAAACGATTTACATCATTTTTTTAAAAGAAACAGAATCAGCAAAAAAACATGGTATGTGTTGTGCAAGTAATTGAAACTTGAAGATAAATTAATTAATCAAGAAAATAATCAACAATAGACGTATACTAATAATATTTAAATGAAAAAACTCAGGTTGTACAGACAGAATCAAATTTTTTTCTAAAATTTAGATGAGATGATTCTTTAATAAAAATCTTATTTTTTCCTTTAATCCCTGACGTTTAATTTTTTTTTAAATATCGTTTCATTTGCAAATAAAAAATTTTCAAACCAGCGAAGATTTTAAGTAACTTCCCTCAGAAAAAGATTACCACTTTATTCGAACGGATTAAAAAGGCAGAAAATCACCCATAACCTTTAACACCTCACACAGAATTCCCAACCCAAGCACTTAAACCAAAAATATATAACATATCCATAACCTTTAACACCTCACACAAAATTCCCAACCCAAGCACTTAAACCAAAAATATATAACATTATTATGTTATATAGTTTAGTTAAACCTTACTTAAACTATTTTTCAATTTCTTCTCTTGCTATGTATTGTAATTTTCACGTGTAATATTTGTCATATTAATGATTGAATATTTTATGAGCTATTTGTAAGTTTTTGTAAGCTATTTGTATGTTTATTTAAGTTTTATGCAGGGATTCAAATTTTATCGAGTAAATATTTCGCAATTCACTTATTTCAGTTCATTCATTTGGAACAAACAATTGTTTCATAGAGGGGTTGATTGAAATTTGTAATAATTTCAAATCTGCAAAAAAAGTTAAAACATTTATTTAAAACGTACAATTAAAATTTAAAAATGAAGCTAAAAATCTGCCATTGGTTTTATATGTTGATTATCAAAATTTTAAAGATTTAAGATGAAGGATAAATTTCTGATACGCAAAAAAGTTCATATCATATTTTCTAAATTTTTAAGATATTTTAGTAAAAAAATCTTAAAAAGTTCTAAGGCAGGGTAAGAATTTAAGACTTGAAAAAAAACTTGAAGAAGAATTTATAGACTTTATGGAATTTGTCCCATGGGGCATTTATCTACATATAAAATATATCTTGATGTTTTCAAATAAAACTTCACCGCTTTTTTTTTTCATTTTCCTCTTATTGATATTACAAAGCTTACTATATATTGATCTCTTCTGTAAAGCTCAGGACATAAAGCCTTTACGCAACTTTAATATTTTTATTTGGTTGTGAAGTAAAACTTCACGTATTTAATCCTGCGTATTTTGTGTTAAATATAATAAAAAACTTTTAAACCTTTAAAAATCTTACCCGCCATAACCACATTTGTACTTTACTGCTTCTTCTGAGATTTCAATAGGGCTTTTAGAAACTGAACCAACATTTGAATGCATGATATCGTCATTTTTATTAGGAGTATTTGGTGACGCTTCATTGGCATCAAATGAATTTTTATTTTCATCCAAAATAAATGTTGGATTTCCTAAACCACCATTCCGTATTTCGATGTTATTCTTTGCCATATTGTATTACGAATATAATTATTGTTTTAACATGGTGATACTATTTAAGATCTAAAAAAATAATGGATTGCTGTTTATAAACACAGTAAATTTTTCAATCAATAACAATATATAAATATATTATTGTAAAAGCAAAATACTAATAACGTATTTATCTATATATAAATAGACGTAATGTATGTGTATGTGTAGGTGTGTGTGTGTCTGTCTGTCTGTCTGTGTTCCCTAACTCCTCCTTAACCACCCAACGGATTAGGGTGAAGAATGTATCGTTGGAAAGCTTATACCGCAGGAAATGTCGTAAGGGGGTTGAAATTTTGAAAAACTTACATGGACATCTTTATACTGGACAACTCGTTTTCGCCACTATGAATTTTGGAACTTAAAAAATTTTTTGTCTAGGAATTGGTTTAAACTTATTGGTAAGAGTAATTAGTCGATGTAAAACCAGAATATTATGTTTTTTTGAAAAAAGAACATGGACATATTTATACTGAACAACGTTTTTTTTACTAAAGAAGGGACTGACCTTGCTCCCCAACCACAAAATAGATTGGGCTAAATGAGATATCATTGCAAAATTTACTGTCCGGGGAATGTCATAAAGAGGTTAATATTTAGAAAAGTTTTGCATGGATATCTTAAGCCTGGTAACACATTTTCACAAAAAGAGAGAAATCTATGGACTTTGGGAATTAAAAATTTTTTATCTTTCAATTGGCTCAAACTTATTGATAAGAGTAAGCCAATGTAAAACAATGTTAGCCAATGTAAAACCAGGATGTCAAGATTTTTGGTAAGATTAATATGGACATCTTAATGCTGGACAGTGGTTTTTTCATTAAAAAGGGGAACGAACTTCTTCCCCGACCAGAAAAAGGATTAGGCTAAATGAGATATCATTGCAAAGCTTACAGGCTGGGAAATGTCATAAATGTGTTGAAATTTAAAAAAAATTGCATGGACATCTTTAAGCTAAACAACGCATTTGCACAAAACGAGGGCCTTATGGACTTTGGAAGTTGAAGAATTTTTTGTCGTTGAATTGACTTTACCTTATTGGGTAGAGTAATTAGTCATTAGAAAGCCAGAATATTAGGTTTTTTGGAAATATGAACATGAACATTTTTAATATGGACAACGCATTTTCACCCAAAAGGGATATGGACCCTTCTCTTCAACCGCCGAACGAATTGGGTTAAATGAGGTAAGGTTTCATTGCAAAGCTTACAATTTGGGGAATGTCATAAAGGGGTTAAATTTGTAAAAAAAATAACACGGACATTTTTAATTTGGACAACACATTATCACCAGTGAGAGCCCTATAAATTTTAAAGGTTAAATTTTTTCTACTGCTAATTGTTTCTATTGCCATTGCTATTTATTACCAATAGATAATAGTAAATGGAAAGCCAGCGTATCATTATTTTTTTTGAAAAAATCAACATGAACAGGACAACAATTTTTTTTAAAAGTTAGAATGGACCTACCTCCTACACTACAAAAAGGATTGGGCTAAATAAGATATCATTGGAAAGCTTCGCGAAAGCAGTTGATGTAGGGTGAAAATGAGTTAAAAAATAAATAGAATACATGCATACACGTAGGACTATCTATGCTAAAAAGAAAGAAGGGACGGATGATACTTACTAACTACTCGTGATGATGAGTAAGGTGAATCACATATCTAAGGTCTCCTTAAAAGATTATTAATATAAGGAATGTGTTGTATGAAGCAAAATCAGTAATTTAAAATAAGAAAATATCTATTTTGTCGGCCTGGGGCCCGTCACGGGCTACTTGTATTTATAAAAAACTAAAAACAACTATAACTAAAAGTATGATTACTTTTATTTATTTTTTATTTATTTATTTACCACAACTATTTTGAATATATAAAAAAAAGAAAATTGTCATTTTAAAGTTATACATGGTAGAAGTACAATTAATTACAAAATAGATGGGTTGGGCAGGTAAAGGTGAGAACACGCTTAAGTTACCACCCTACAAACATCAAAATACAAATACAGTAATAAAAGCAATCAAATTACAATAAAAATTAGAACTATTTATTAATGAGTCAAATCGAAATTAAATTTACGTTAAGTAAAATATAAGCAAAAACATTTTAGACACAAATACCAGTGGGAAAAATTTACAAAACAATTCAAGTTAAAAAAAGTAATATAAGCAATTTAGGTTAATTAAAAACAATGCAGAAACGGCTTAAATCAACAGTGTTTAGTTCTTTTTTAAAAGAATAAAAAGAGGTGCTGCAAACAATTTTATTGGGCAAGGAATTCCAAATGTTTACTACACGTTCACTAAAAAAATATTTTCGACAATCATTCTTAGGAATTGTAGCTCGCTTAAGTTTAAGACTATTACCTCTAAAACAATAATTTTGATTTTGAAAGTGAAAAAAGTTTTCTAGATCAACAAGCCCATATAAAATTTTATATACTAAGTACAAATCAAGTTTAAGCCTTCTTATTTCAAGTGAATCTAAATACAGAAATTCTAATCTATTTTTATAATTATTACATGGAATACAACATTTATAAAAGATCATTCTAGTAAAAAATTTCTGAACACGTTCAATACGAATTATATCCTTGACTAGATAAGGGTTCCACACTGGTGAGTTAAATTCTAATAATGGACGTACATATATCTTAAAAGCTCTAAGTAACAAGAATGGGTTTTTGGTTTTAAAACATTTTAAAATTAAACTAGCTCTAGAGTTCGCTTTAGCGGCTATTGCATTACAATGGTTACTAAATTTTAGTTTACTATTAAGCATTATGCCTAAATCTTTTATATCATTAACTATTTCTAGATTTTTATCATTCAAAGAATAACTGCAACTATCGACAGCACTATTACATACACTTAACACTTTACATTTATGAGCAGACACGCTAATTTGCCAGTCAGTGGACCAAATTTCAAAATTTTTAAGAGACAAAACTAGTTCATTGTTCTCAAAATTTGAACTTGCATGAAAAATTTTACTGTCATCTGCAAAGAGTTTGATACCGCACGTGCCCTCAACACAGTTAACAATGTCGTTTATATAAATAACAAACAAAATTGGTCCAAGCACAGACCCTTGTGGAACCCCAGATTGAACCACAATTGGGTCAGAAATTTTTTTCCCAACTTGAACACGCTGAGTTCTGTTTGACAAAAAAGCCTGGATCCAATTTAAAAGTTCATAATTTATACCGTAAGCTTTTAATTTATACAAAAGTTTTGAGTGGCATACGCTATCAAAGGCTTTGGCAAAATCTAAATAAACTGCGTCAATGCGCATTTTTTCATTAAGCCATTTGGTCCACTGATCTAACATACTAAGTAACTGAGTACAAGTAGAACGTTTAAAAAGAAAACCGTTCTGTTCCAAAATTAAGAATGTAAGAAAGTTTACGCAAAAAAATTTGGCTTATATTTTTGTCGGTCTTTCGGTTCAGAAAAAGTATCAGCAATTTTTCGCTTTATATTTGGTAAAAAATTGGTAGCCAGAAGCGTACAATAAACATTAATCGATTTTTATAATTTCATGATTTTGCTTATGTTGAAGCATATTTAAACTAAATAACCAAATGTGAATAATGCGAATCATCCGAAAGTCCCAGATGATTCGTATTTTCCACTTTTAAAACAACCCCTATTTATATAAATGAAAGTAAACATTTTAATAGTTTAAAAAATCAAATACAAGACCTTAACCTCAGTCGATCAAAATTCAGTTATATTTAAACCACTTGTCTTTTTTGCTGACCTTTACGGTTCCCATGATTTATTAGTTGTTTTTTAACATTAATATCTCAAAAAAATAATTTTAATAAAACTTATAATCAAGAAATCGAAACAATACTAAGCAATGCAATGCCTGTATTTGCATTATTTGTTATTTTTTAATAACAAATAATATTTTATTTTTTATTTTACGTGGTTTTTTAAAATATAGTTTTTAACCAAAATTAACTTTTTAAATTTCAAAAAAAAAACTTTCTTTTCAACGCTCACGATTGTTTACGTGACAAATTAATAATTTCTTTGATTTTTGTGAGCAGAGTTTTGTTAAGGAGACTGGATCTATGACAAAATTTCTTTTGGGTTTGGGTTGACTTTTGTAAACTCGGGTGAAGTAGTAAAAAATCTTAACTGCTTTCACGCGCCTATGGAATCCATATTGTTCTATCCTTCTGGCTACACAAACATAATTGCTAAGTATTTTTTTATCTTTTTTATCGGTGCATATTTTTCTTTGCAAAATATTGTTCAAAAAAACCAATTCATGATGAAAGATTCTCATTCTTAATTGATCATGGTCTTAATTGGTCGTCTTATTGGTTTCCGCCGACTGGCATTGCTGTAAAAAATTTTATAATCGGTCAAACAAGTTTAGGATAAAAATACAATAAAACTAAATTAGGCAAAGAACAAGAAGCAACCAAGTAAAACCATCATAATTTGAAAACATTTAGTGGTATAAAGTGGATAATATAAATTTTTGGCAAACTTTAAAAATTTTGGTAAAATTGTATAAAAAAATCAAATAAAGCTTACTCGCCGACGTCTCACACCATCCAACGTTTATTCTTCCCTCATGTATAAATTTTTTAAAGCTTCGTTCAGCTTCAATTAACTTGATTTGTTTAGGAATTTTTTCTTGGGTTGTAAAAGTCGAATGAAATGTGCCAAAAAGTTTAGACAGGTTATTTTTTTTTTAAATTAATTTTTGACATAATAATAAACACAAAACATTCTGCAGGACAACGGCTACGAATTCATCAGAATCGCGGTAAAAAAAGGCGGAAAATATAACATCGCGGTAAAAAAAGGCGGAAAATATAAATTTAGTTTTATTGACGGCAAAAAGAAATATCAATTGACACAGGTTCTGGAATGGCGGCAATGCGATGTCACCGCGTTCTTCTTAATACATGTGTCTGTGCGTCAAATGTGAAATATTACGCAAACTGGTTTTGAGTAAGGACAATATTCGTCAGATTCAGTGTGTGTGTGTTTATTTTATGATCGTTCGGGATGTCAAAAATCAATAAAACAAATTCTTAAATTCCTTTGTTATTCAAACTAGTACCATGCTAGAAAAACATTCTTAATGAATTAAAATACAATCTCTATATTAACCTTTCCTTCTCACTTTGAAAAATTGTTTCGCCGCGAAAATTTGATACTCATACTCATAAAACGAGTTATACAAACCTTAAGTTTTCAGCTTTGAAAAATGGCCATAACAAATAAATCACGCCAGTGAAGCTATTGCACCCAAGTAGGTTATCTGACTTAAATTCGGTCACTTTTTTTATTTTTTGATAGATTTATTCTAAAAATCAAACGATAGCTATTTTTGTTATTTCAGTAGAAAATTTAAAAATGTCTGCTACAATTAATGATCAGCAGAGTTTTAAAATTTGTTTTTATAGTGGCCGAAGTGAAGGCGCGTACCAATAACTTCGGCCCCTTAGAAATAACTGGTTAGTTCTAATGCTAAAACGAACTATAAAACTTTTAAAGTTTGCAAATTTATCCCTCCTTAGGTATTGTTCTTTGTACATATAACTTTTTTCTGTTTGAAAATTTTTATAGTACCAGCAGGATTTTAAATAATTATGTCAAAACCTTAAAAAAGAAGTTTTTAAAAACCTGTGTTTTTTGTTGATCTTTTGGGAAACTTAAAATGCGCAGTTAGTTAAACGCATTGCAAACATTTTCTGCTATAGAAAATAATATAAAAACATGAAAACTTAACAATTTTAAACACTAAATAGAGTTATTTTAAGGTTATATATTATCTACCTCGTTTTAAATTTGATTCCGTTTAAACCCAGGGCAAAAATCCAGAAAACCACAAAAATGTACTTTTTTGTATGAAAATAGTTTGATTAATGCATAATCACACTAATAAAAAACTTTGCAAAAATACTTATATTTAACATTCATTCAGTCACTTTTGAGCTGGTGCTTTTGTGTTTTAAAAATGAACTAATTTTCTAGCACTCTAAATTGGTGGCTGAAATTAAGGCCTGGCTGAAATTAAGTCAGAAACCGTAATCATAAAATAATGTAGAAATGAAGCATAAGAAACTTAACAACTCTAAAATCTAAGTTTTTTTTATTTTTCGACGAACAACAAATAAAAACTTCATTCTGCTGAAAACTTAAAAATTTTAGCCAGGAAATATTTTTGTGTATTTGGTTGCACATTCGGGTGACTTATTTTCAAATTAGAATATGTTTACATTCCCACCTTCGTTATGTCAGATCCAAAGGTTTAAGTGGGATCCTGAAGTTTTTGAAATAAAATATTAAATGGGATCAAATTAGAATGGTAGTTACTTAAATTCGATACTTTTAGAATCGTACCAAAAATCTAAAGATCCCATTTAAATGTATACCTTTTTTTTCAAGCAGTTTCTTCTTAGTGCCTGGTTTTTTTGTCATTATATATTTTTATGTTATTACTATAACAAACAGTGCGATGTCATTATATTTTATCTTTTGGGTTTACCCATTTACTTCTATTATTATGCAAATTCTCTCTGAAATACCTTCCGAAACAATTGAATTTACGCCGTTATCCTTAAAGGAGCACTGTCACAAATCAAATTCCTATAACGCCCGAACCGGACTGCTCCTTTAATACCAAACCTACCTAACTCAACTTTGGTATTTACATAGAGTGCTCCACTACAAGGCTACAACATTTTTAAATTTCAGCTGAATCGGTTCAGTATTAAAGGAGCAGTCCGGTTCGGGCGTTATAGGAATTTGATTTGTGACAGTGCTCCTTTAATAATTTTCCCGTTTTTGTCTGAAAAAAGTCACATCTAGTAAATAACTGTTGAACGCATTATATAACAAAAAAGATTAATTCTGTTAGCACTACGAATCATCGCAAAATAATTTAGCCAACAGGTTAATTGAGTCTTAAACCAGTTAAATTTAAAACTACATAAATTGAAGTTTGACAACATAAATATTAAATAAATAATTTTTTGTCATTTTTTTGTTTGTTTTAGTGAAAAGCCTTTTTTTGCGCCGCTGTAAAAAAGGAAACCTATATGAGAAACGTGCTTTCTGAAAGTTTTTTCGGCTTGCTGAATAAAATTTCAAACGGAATTTTGTGCTAGTTTAGAAAATAAGCATGTTATGAGTATCACCTTTATTATTATTTATAAAAAAATGTGAATCATATTTATGTAAAGTATGAAATCAGTTTTTGGTATATGTGATTCACGCTTAATTGTTGATATGTGCCCAAATTTAAATTTATTTGAATGTAAAGAATATAAAAAATTTACCCAAAAACACAATATACACTGCATGCTAGCTAAATACGGGGAAAATAAAGAACTAACTATTTTAACTTTAGAATATAGTAAATTAAAATTCAGTTGAACAGTTCAAAATACAATATAGTCAACATACATAGCAAACATTAACTTTCGTTACTTTTTTTATTTTTTAAACATGTTTACAAATATAAACTTGCTTTAGATTATTCCACAGATAATTAGATTTCATGATGGTCAAAACCCTCTCATTAAAACGGAAGTTGTTCAGTGTTACAGTTCTACACAGAGTTTTGACGTTATAGAATCACTTTTAGCCAATTAGCGCTTCGAAAAAAATTGATCTCCAATGAATATAGAGATATCCATTTTTAGCTTCTCCCAGGCTCCCACAAGCACTCTCACAGAACAAAACATATATGACGTGATCACGAATACTATATCACATTATGAGGGTCTTTAAAATTCACATTAAAAGTCTTTAAAATGCACATTCACGTGCGTTGCTTTATTAAAAACTCTTTTTGTTGATTATGACTATCAAATCAATGGTGTATACAGGGGCGGGTGATAGTGACTTCCCCCCCCCCTCCTAACGGTCTTTTATATACTTAGGGAGAACGGTCTGCTACCATCCTCCCCCTGAATATGGAAACCGTCATTTTAATGAAAACATGCAAACCAACAGCCATTTGTAAGAGTCCCAAAGTCAGACATTTTTATAGATTTATGCGTTTTTCATGAAGCTCCCACGCTGTCTTGGCACTTTTTTTAAAACACGATTTATGTGATTTTAAAAAACAAACTTTCAGAAAAAAAATTTTTTTTACCATTCATTGGCGGAAAAAACCTATTATACCAAGCTAAGCAAAGCAGAGCCAGGTGATCTTATATTTATTATTTTAACTTTTTTTATAAATAAACAATATATATAATAGTTTTTTGTTGTTTTTTAATTTGGACTTAGTAAAACATTAAAAATAATACGATTAACTGACTTAATTTTGGCTAAACCTTAATTTCGGCCATTGAGTGTTCCTTCATTTAATTTACAAGCAAATTATTAACGATTTTTGTTTTCATCGAGGTTTGTTTATTTTTTTGTTTTGGGAGATATATATTTCATTAAATCAGTTTGTTGTTTGTTTTTTTTATCTGTTTGTGCATGACGACAAAAATATCCGATTCCACAAATTACGCCTGTTTAAAATTAAGTCAATTAGCCTATCAGAAATATTTACTTATCGAAAAAAAACAATGTTTATTTGTTATTGTTGTCGGGGGGTATCTATAATACATTATACTTTTAACTGTAACTAACATTTACTTTTCTTTCCTATACAATTTTCATTAAAATTATATTATCTTTGTAAAATACTATATTGGAATAAAAAAACAACTAGCAGTTTGAAGTTAATAAAACATATTTGAATAAAATTTTAAAAAAATTTTTCAACAAGTTGCAAGATGCATTTATGTAAGAAAAAACGTAAGTGAAAATAAAAAAAATATTTTATTTACCCTAAAATTATTCCAATAACTTTTTTCATATAAAAATCATATTATTACCTTAATGTTGCAAAAACCATTTTAAAAATAGCAGAATGTATATAAAGCAGTATAAACTATAATAAATTTTCCTGGATTTCAGGAAATTAATTTTATATCATTGTTTTCATGTTGCAAAAGCACTTATAATGATAGTGAATTTTTGTTATCATAGCAACCAACTTAATAAACGGTGGGTTAAACGTAAACAGAGTTATTCTATGTGTGGTTACGAGCCAATAATAACTAATGCAGGTTTTTAGTTCACAGAGTATCTTTTTATGATTAAATAGAAAACGATGAAATAAATTAATCTGCAAACTACATCGTATATAAATCGATCTTTTTTCCTGAAACACTTGAACAATCAATAAATTACATTTGTCAACTATATGTGGCCGCGAGCCTGTGAATACTAATGCAGCATATTTATTGCTGACAGGTTTATTAATCCTACATAGCTTACCACGATGATTTGCAAGATTAAATCAATTATTTAACTATAAAATAATTTAATTTTTTCAGCAAAAATGATTTAATTTTAATAATGAAATACCTTTGGAATTTGGATTTGGAACAAATTTGGATTCTCAATTTGGAACAAAAAGCAAATTTGTTTTACATTTTAACATTACAATTTTTTTACATACTTCATGGGTGGATTTTAGCTCGCATCAGTTATGTTCAATGGAGGTGACGGCCAAATTGCAAATTGCATAAAATTTTGTTAAATGTTTATGAGAAATTTCCAATAAAAAGTGCTAATTTTCTATAAAATTAAAAAAAAGTTTTTAAACTAAGATTTGGTTCGGGAACTTTGTTTTAATCATCACTTTGTTAATAGGCGATTAACTTTACTATTTGTTAAAAAAACGTTAGCAAAATCTTAAAAATTAAACTTAACTGTATCGTCCGTCAGGGCAGGATCATTAAGTTTTGTCAGAACAGTCCATCAGGTACCTTTTGTTTAAGCAAAATTGAGCTTTGAAATTCATGCAAAAATATGAATAAAAAAATTTTAAAATAAAGGAAACTTAAAACATACGAGATTTGTTATAAAGAAAATATTTGGATTAAATCTAGCGCGTTTTTTTTTTACAGGGGTGATAGACTCGTTTCGGAGCTCTCCTTTTTGACCAACGTTTAAGCAGTATTGTGCGTAAAAAATCTTTGGTGCAAAATTTTGTTTAGAACATAAAAAAGCATCCTTTAGAGGTATTACATGAAAATTTATTCATATTTTTTAGATATGTTCGCGACTCAATATTTGCTTACGAAGATGCTTGACCGAAAACTCATATTTAAAAAATTACTGTGTGTTACCAGCTATTTTAAATTGATATTTCTCGTTATTTAGGGTGGATCAATCGTGAACGCGTTAACGCAGTGTCATTTTTATTTTATTTTAAAAAAACTATAGTCTATACAAAAATGATGCGGACTGGCAACAAACATATTAAAACGATGCGGATGGAAAACATATTAAAACTTAATCTTAAAATTTTTTTGCAAACTAAGTTTTTTGACAAACTTTTTAAAAAACATTAATGATAGTTGTATAACAAAGCAGCAATAAAATAACGTCGAAATTCAAGGCTAAATTAGTTTAAACGGCGCAGTGCCGGGGCATTTTTATTTTTAGAATTGAAATATATTTCCATGCATAAAATAAGATACTATACTAATATAATAGGTGGCTTCAATTGACAACTATGTAGTTTCTTTTAACGTTTTACAGAAAGATAGCATTTAACCATTTTTACAAGCCCTGCAGTATAATATAATTTTAAAAAAATATAATTTTAAAACTAAACTGATAAGTTTAACTCTGGCATACATAGTAATTTGGATTGAATTTGTTCTTATTGTTATGTTTTCTTGATTTTATCAATAAAGTTGTTAACGTAAATAATCACATGTTATTTTTAGAAAAATCCTCAAGTATAGACTAGCAAAAGACGTAAGTAGCCAATAACTATAATTTGTGGATTTTGCATAATGAAATAAAAAAGACATAAATACCCAATTATAACAAAAAATCGAGCAAATAGTGTTACTATTGAACTTTTTTTTGCTTTATTTTATTTTTCTGATTTGTTTTAGATTCGTTGTATTGTCCCTTGCTAAATAAACATCAGTGTTTGTCTGATTTTTTAAATTTTTCACATTTAAAAGTTTTTAATTAAAAACTTAAATAAAAACAAAAAAATGCATTCGTTAGATATAAATATAATATTAAAAAAACTAAAAAAACATACATTTGTATAGATAAGTTTTTACTTGATAGGGGCTTTTTTTTAAGACGGTGGATGCGTTTTTTTATAGTTTCTCAGTGTTTTTACACTAGTGGGGCCCTTGTTTTTCGGCATTTTTACAGCAGTCGGGCCCTTTTTTCGCGGGTGCATTTTATGTAGGGTGCATTTTTTCCAGTCCCAAATTCGAAACCATTTATATGAACCCGAGGCAGTTTCCAATTTTAGCGCGCTGAAAAATCATTTTTTAAACACCGTTAAACTAAGCGGAAACGACTTTTTTAGTGAACTAAACAATTTTAAACGCTTTTTTTGTTTTTCCCAGCCTAAAAATCAAGCTAAACTTTATTATGATAGAGTTTTAGATTTTTCAGCGCGCTTAAAATTACCACCATTGCGCTGAAACAGAAGGTTCCCGGAAATTTCGTTTTTTACAATACGTCTTTTAACATCTCTTCTACAACTCGTCCTCGTAAAACTCGTCTTTTGAATACGATTTTGTAAACGTACTTTTTAAAATACAAGTTTCCCGTATTTTGCGACTTAAACAATGGATCTAAATTTTGTCGCTTATAGAAAAGATGGATTGCCGCCTTACGGGCGTTTGCTATTCTCAGTAATAGCAAGAATAATATTCTTGGTAATAGTAATCTTCAGTAATTCTCAGTAACGACTTCAGATTCTCAGATTTTACCTTCGCAGCTGTTTCCTAACTTAAGCTTACGTGTTCCTAAGCCTAAGAAAAATCTAAAAAAACAATCTAAGTTTTTGCTACGCTGTCTTTTAATAAGTTTAGCTTGTTTTTTAAGGCTTTGCTTAGGCTTAGGAAAACGTAAGCTTAGGCTTTAGGAAGAGGACTAAGGTTGTTTTTTTTTAGGTTTTTTAGGCTTAGGAACAGGTAAGCTTAGGTTAGGAAACAGCTGCGAGAGTTAAATCTGCAGAGCTAATTCCTGCTAGCCGCTAAGATTGGTCATTACTGAGAATTACCATTACTGAGAATAGCAAACGCCGCCTTACGCCTTGTGGGGTTCTCGGAAAATTCGTCTTTTACAATACGTCTTTCAACATCTCGTCTTCTACAACTCGTCTTCGGAAAACTCGTCTTTTAAACATTTCGTCTTCGGAAAACTTGTCTTTTGGATGCGATTTTGTAAACGGACTTTTCAGAAGACAAGTTTCTCTTATTTTTTGATTAAAACAATGTATTGAAAACCTTTTTTTTACCTAAACCTAAGCAAAACCTAGAAATCAAACAAAATTTTATCATGGTAAATTTGTATTTAATGATGCTTTTTGAACTGAACTCTGAAGAGTTAAAAACGCAATCGTTAGATATAAATATAATATTAAAAAAAAACTGAAAAAACATACATTTGTGTGGATAAGTTTTTACTTGATAGGGGCTTTTTTTTATAAGACGGTGGATGCGTTTTATCATAGTTTCTCAGCGTTTTTACACTAGTGGGGCCCTTTTTTCGCAGGTGCATTTTTTCAGGGTACGTTCTTTCCTTTTGACTTTTGTTTATTTATGTAACATAATCAAACATTTTTACAGGTGCAGAGTTTTACGTTAGTGCTAAGTTTGGATTAGTGAAAAGGCGCTTGAGATTCCCCACCCTGAGTGACCAGCTGCCGGACTTAGTTCCTCGCGGCATTATTTGCTCAGCTTATCGGTTATAAATTTTGTTGACGTGTATAAGAATCTTGGTAATTCCGGCACAAATAAGGGATTACTTATAATTTTATAGCAAT
The DNA here is from genome assembly GCA_030248175.1 of Microlaimidae sp. YZB2_3. Lineage (NCBI taxonomy): Eukaryota > Metazoa > Nematoda > Chromadorea > Desmodorida > Microlaimidae > Microlaimidae sp. YZB2_3. Next base: position 2,322 of record JASAMX010030382.1, on the reverse strand, counting down.
ATAAACATTGCTCTAAATTTTTTTTAATTTTTAAGGAAGTTGTCACACGAGAAATAAAAATAGCAGACATTCTATTTTTATATTGTACGCTTTTTGAATCAACCACTCATTAAAAACACAATCCAATGTTAAAAGCATTACTAATATTTTTTTACTTTAATGTAATCGTGTACTTTTTTGGGTTTACAGTTAAATTGTATCTGGCTGATCTCGTTAAAACGTATAGTAACATATTAACAAAAATAATTAAAATTCGATGGTTGTGAATGCAAAAACAGCGAATTTTAAATTTTTAAATTTCACTTTTTCACATACTACACAAAGATTAATCAACTTTAGGCGTTAAAAATTGCAATTTTTGTGCTAAATTGGGTAATTTGATAAATTTTTGTTAAAATAAGGTATTTAATATTTAATTTTACACCATTTATGCTCATATAAATTGATTTATTGTTAAATATTTGATTTAACACCGCAATTCAATTCAAGGTCAGCTATAAGTTTGATTTGTTTCTATTGATGCAAAAAACATATATACATACAGAATATTTATTTTATAATTAAAGAAACTAATTACTGAAAAAAATCAATCAATTTTGGAAACTTATAATAATTTTAAATAACAACAACATTTAATAACATTAACAAAAACACTTTTAATAACATTAACAACAACAACTTTTAATAACATTAACAACAACAACTTTAATAACAACTCAAATCAATTTTCGTTAACGCATTTTGATTAAATTTGTGGAAATCCTGGATCAGACTGAACAACGCAACATAAAACACAACATAATTGTGTACTATTGTTAACAATAATACTTCATTGTCAAAATAGATCACAAAGACATCTTTAAATCAAAAATACTTCATTTTTGTTTCCACTAATATTAATTCATATTCGTTCTTCCTTTTTTTAATATGAGCAACAGAAAACTAAAAATAGTTCTTTAATTAGAAAAATTAAACACAGAGAAAACACTTTTAAAAATTTGGTACAAAAAATTATATGTATATGTTTTGTGTTATATAATTTAAACCTGTATAGTGTTAATTAAAAAAATCAATTTCTGCATAAATTAAATCAAAGAATAGCTAAGAAATTTTCCTATTTGTTAAATCTGTATTCAAATTCCACGGTGTCCGCTCACGGTCAATTCCAAAAATTATAAAATTATAAAAATAAAAAATATAAAAGTATAAAATAATAAATTATGAAAATTAAATCACATCGAAATCAAAAAATGCGATTATAACAGATTTCCGTTTGATATTTTAAGCTCTTAAAAAAATTTAAATTTAAATTTAAATAGTACAAAAAAAGTAGTCCATGTCGGTCAAAACCGACTAATATAAAATTTATTCAACAAACGGTGGGTCATCCTTTTAGGCTAACGGTAATTCCCATGGACCATGGACCAACTTGGACCCAACATGGACCCGCCCATGAGGGGTGACAGACTCACTTTAACAATACAAAACAAAATAAAGTTGTTAGTTTTAACTTTTAAACGGCTTAGGCTTAGGCTTAGAATAAAACTAAGCCTAAGCCTAAGCCTGAGCCTGAGGTGCACTAACAACTTTACATTGTTTTGTAATGTTAAAGTGAGTCTTTCACCCCTCATGGGCGAGTCCATGTTGGGTCCAAGTTGGTCCATGGTCCATGGGAATTACCGTTAGCCTCCTTTTAGCTTCTTCTAGCAAGGACTCAATAAGCTTGCTTGACAGTGTTTCCAGGTTGGGGTTTTTCTCCCTAACTTTAGGGTTTTTTTTCAAGCGATCGAGTTTTTTTTTTAAAAAAAACCCCATAGGGTTTTTTGGGGTTTTTTTTCTCTGGATTTGGGGTTTTTTTTTAGTTTGAACGAAATTTTTTAAATATCTAAATTATGTCATATTTGGTTAAAAACAGTCTTAAATCCACAAAAATTTTCTCTAAAATGCTAGTGGATTAATAAATATTACTTCTGCTGGTTAATTTGGACAGTTGGAAAACAATTTAGACAAACCTAGGCCGGAATTCACAAAGCGGGGTATTCGGTGTATACAACGTGTAAACTACGGTATTTTTGGGTGCTAGCACGGTGTTAATTAATCCGGACAAATTACAGTAGGTTTCCCAGCTAATTTTATTATTTTTGTTTGAAAAATGTCTTGTTTAAAATATATTTACAATATTTTGTTCTGCCCTGCGACTTTTTACACAAATTTGCAATTATTTGATTGAGATTTAAAAGTTTATCGTTTTTTATATAAATAATTCTATCAAATTTGGCTTTTTATATATTTTCTTATCGTTTAATGAAATTTTAACACACT